>VUQK01039543.1:0-16743 GCA_015106715.1 Bujurquina vittata
AACGGCGGTGTGGCAGGCGGAAAGAGGACCTCACGATGGGACACCAGAGACGGATGTGGATATAAACACAAACATTTATTGCCGGAACACGGGAACCAAACAAACGCAGGGGACGGGAACAGGAACACACAGCAGGAGGGAAAATAATGACGACGTCGTGACAAGAACCAAGTGAAAACGCGGACAATAAATACACACCAGGTAATGGGAAATGGGAAACAGCTGGGAGGGAACACAGGAAGCAAAACTGAACCAAAAAACACAAGGACCAAACAGCTACCAAAATAAAACAGGAAGTAGCCACATAGGGAGAAACACACAGGGAATGCAACCAAAACAAACTACAAGAACATAAAACACTGCACCACCGGCCCAGGACCATGACAGAAAGTTTCCCAGTTATCCATGAAACCCCTGTCGTTGTTGTCATTGTTTTAGCAATATTAATTTTAGTAACCTGATAACCAGCTTTAGTGTCTCCTCGGGCCCCAGAAATACAATCAACTATCAACTTTTCTTTTTTTTTTAAATGGCACATTTTCTCAGCTCAAGCATTTCTTCTATTGTGAATACAATATGGGTTTAATGAGATTTGCAAATAACTGCATTCTGGGTTTTTTTTTGTTATACAGCATTCCAATCTTCTTGAACTGAGACTACATTTGAAAAAAATCTGCATGTCAGTGTACAGACTTGAATCATGAACGCTCAGGGAGACATATAGGATCGGTAGTGTCACTCCCTCCTCTGAACACCTGTTAGCAGCAGGGACAGCATGTGCAAAAGTTTCATATTCATGTGTTGTGCAAGCTTCAAGGAACGTGACATATGCAGATGATATCATTTGTGTGGCAGAGACAAAGAGTGGAATTGCTAATACGCTCATTATAAAACCGGTGTCAGAAATCTCATTAGTTTTTACCATTTCATAATTAGGCAGGGGGGTTATTATTAATCAGACCATTAAGCATGGGAAGACTTAGTCTTGTCCTGTGCCCACATTCCTACTCTCTGTCTCACATGTGCCTGATTGACATTGCCAGGGGTGTGACTATATGAAAATGAGACCTCGACTGCTCGACCTTGGCATAAGCAGAATGCTAAAAGAGCACAATGCATACATTGAAATCCAACTTCTTTAGCAATGACAAAAGGGAGATTCACTCACAGACCCTGCAGGAAGCTGCTGAATCCTGCTAACTTTGTTTTGTTTTGCTCATATTTTTAACACTCATTCAAGCACATTAGAGTGTAAGCATACATTACATTATAAATTAATCCTCCACAGCTGTCTGACCAAGAATCTTCTCCCTGCTGTGCTAGTCTGCACGCTGCTTTTCACCCTCAATTAGTGGTTCTATCAGTGAGTGCTGTCAGCCCAAACTGACCCTGACAAAATCAGTGTCACTGTTAAACTTCCATCAGCTGTATCTGACTCCATTTGGTCAGGACTTCCACCCCTAATTTATTCTCTACACATCTAAATGAATCTCTAGCCTGTATCCGTCAGCTATCATTACTTTCTCAGCGAGTTGGTCAAGCATTTTTTTTTTGTTGCATTGCCTTTTAAACAAAAACATTTTTTTACGCACATTTGTCTTTTCCACTGCTTATGCCAGCACTCAATGCAGCACGCTTGAACTGCTCAATCGATAGTTAACTTCAAGAAGAATCTACTGTCCTGTGGCCTCTCACTGTAAAGTTTCTGCTGCTATGGTTACTGCTACAAAATAAATAAATCCTGTCAACTTGACTCTGTGGAGAGGAGCACTACTTTGCTCAGTACTTTTCTTTCTCAAATCACAAAGTGTACAACTCTTGCAGCCAGGATAAAAAAAGAAAGAAATGTTAATGTGGTGAGCAGGTGGCTAAAATCAGATAGGACTTGATGTTGGGGAGTGATCAGTCTGAAAACGTGAGGAAATTATAAGAGCTTTTTTGTTAGGCTGCTTTGAATAAAACCTATAAACATCCGGTAAAAAAAAATATCAGTAAAAAAAAAAGTGCTGTTTTTGATGTTGTGTTTGCAGCATAGCACACTATTTACCCTCTGAGGAATAATCAACATCAAGTGCATTCTTTGTTATTTGTTTATTTTCCCTTTAAATCTACAAACCCAATTCCAAAAAGCTGGCACGCTGTCTGAAATGTAGGTGAGAACAGAATACAATGGTTTGCCAATGTCAATTCAAACCCACATTTTATTTGCATAAAAACATTTATCAGTTTAAACATATGTTTGAATGGAGAAAATGTGCCATTATTAGAAAAATATAGCTCATTTTAAATTTGATGGCAGTAACACATCTCTAAAATGTTGGGACAGGGGGCAACAAAAGGCTGGAAAAGTAAGTGGCACTGAAGAGAAACAGATGGAGGAACATTTTGTAGATAATTAGGTTAACTGGTAACATGATTGGGTATAAAAACAGAGTGTCTTAAAGAGAGGAAGAGTTTCTCAGAGGGAAAAATGGGCAGCAGTTCACCAATCTGCAAAAAAAAAAACAATTTTAGAATAATGTTCCTCAATGCAAAATTCTGGAGACTTTGAATATCATATCATCTACAGTACATAATATCATCAAAAAATTCAGAGAATCTGAAGAAATCTCTGTGCGCAAAAAAACAAGGCCAAACATCAGCTTTGGATACTTGAGATCGTCATTAAAAACAGGCAGGATTCTGTCATGTAGATCACTGAGTGGGCTCAGCTGATATGCGGATGGTCAATATGAATGAAATGCACTTTATACTGAGCGTTCTTAAGAGGGTTATGTGTTTTCCCATAAAAATATAATATCGATGATTTTCCTCTTTGTTTATGCAAATCTATTAAGACAAATAGCAAGCAATTGGTGTGGCAAATCGATCTCAGAAGGGTTAAAAGGTCAATTTGAAGTCCATCATACTGCAGTGAGAAAGACGATTGGGTCATGCAGGAGGACAATGCTGAAAAAGAAAAGAACAAAGGTGTTGCAATGGCCCAGCCCATGTGCCGACCTCAACTCGATTGAAAATGCTGTGGTGGGACCTTAACTGAGCTGTGCATAAACGAATGATCACAAACCTCAATGAACTCTAAAGAAGAGTGGGCGCAAATTCCTCCACAACAGTGCGAGTGCCTGATAAAGTCATACAGAAAATGATTACTTCAAGTTGTTGCTTCTAAATGTGGTTCTACTAGCTACTGAATCATGTGGTGTGCTTAGTTTTTTGCACATTGCTTCTGCATATTGTTTTTGTTTTTGTTAAATAAATAATGACACAGTCAAATACATCATGTGCTGCTGTTCATCTCAGACTGTATCTACCTGATTTTAAGGCCCAGTTAGGGCTAGATAATTTTATATTATGACCTCGTATGGAAAACCTTATACAGAAACCACTGAAGCTAGAAGAGTGTATGTTTCTTTTACCAGGACCGTATAAAAAAAATGCGATGTATGTTCTGCCTCAACCCAGTATCACAACAAAACGTGTAATTGACCCACAATCTTTCAATTGCTAAACAAATGTGTTAACCACTACTCTGCTGAATGTACTAGTTTTATAACCAGGGAACTGTTAGAAGCACAGCATCACTATCAACGTGCAATGTGCTGTTTTTGGAGGTCTACACACAGTGTGTACATACACAAAAGTGTGTTTGCACTGGTTGAAATTGTATAAATCTCTCTGTGTAGTCAAAGTACTACGCAAACAGATGCAGAACCGCAACCTGAAATCCAACTTGATATAGTAGAGGGTGACTCAGACAGATTTCTTCACTACAATGTTCCTTTTTCTACTCTGCACAAAACATTCATGAATGCTGCCTCTTCACCACATTTCCACTTCACCAAATAGACCAGTACCTAAAGCATGAAACAAGCAGTGGTGTCAGGACTGTGCATCACCACAAAGTTTCTGGGTCGAGTGTAGTAGAGGGCCCTTGTTGCTCACCTATCGACCACAATTGTGGATGGTGAAAATGGCACACTGTATTAGAGTGTCTGGACAGACAAATTCTTTCTAAAGTATTAAAAAAATCTGAATTTCATAAATGCACTCAGAGCCTATAATTCATGAAAAGAAAAAAACCTTTCTGTTGAAATATTTTTAAATTGAAAGCACAGTAGAATTTGCATCTCTAATTGATCTTTACCGGCGGAGCTTGTTTTCAGAGATTTATTTCTCAGCTCAGTGGAAGCCTGAAATGAAGTACACCTACAGTAAATGAGATGAGGAGCTGTCAGTGTTTAAGCCCCCTCATCACTTGATTGAGGAAACATAATCCGGGTTAGCATTTTGTTGACCATCCTCCTCCTACACGCACATACGCACATGTACCCATATGCACGCTCACACAATAGACCACACGTACTCCTACCATCTAGAGCTGTCTGATTAGGATTAGTGATTGAAAGACCGAGGCGTGGGAACCATTTCCTCTCCCAGTGTTTTAATGCTGAAATCAGGTCTCCGGAGGGAAATGACAGTGCAGTTCAAAGAATGATTGCTTTTGAAACAAAGGATGTGCAGCTCATGGATCCGCAGTAGGTTGTTCCCTGAGCTATCGCAGGCTGGAGGTGAACGTGTCTGCACCTCAAAGAGTTTCACACAGCAGTGTTTGTCTACACTAATCCTAATTATAGCTGTGCTGTATCTGAGTGGGCTGTTGAGTGCACTATAAGGTAACCATTGTTCTTCTCTTCATTTTAATTTACAAACCAATTTCCAAAAGTGTTGGGAGGTGGTGTAAAGTGCAGTGACTTGCAAACCCATATTTTACTCACAATAGAACATAGAAAACATGTTAAATGTTCTCTAAACGTGGCCCTGAGCGACATGTCTCAGGGTCATCTGGGAACCAAGGAGACCAGCTTTTTTTTGGAGTCCCATTGTTCTCTGATAGAGGATTCTAGCTGCTCATCGGCCCTCAATCTTCTATGGTGTATTTTTTGCTTCACAATACACCAAATGTTTTAATTTGGTGAAAGGTCTGCAGGCAGCCAAGATCAGCCCCCAGACTCTTCTACTATGAAGCCATGCTGGTGTAATAGCTGCAGTATGTAGTTTAGCATGCAGTACATGGTTTGGTATTGTCTTGCTGAAATGTGCAAGGCCTTCTCTGAATAATACATCATCTGGATGTGAGCATACCCTTCAACAGTGACGATGCCTTTGCAGATGTGCAAGCTGCCAGTTCCACAGGGACTAATCCACCGCTGTACCACCAGAGATGCAGGCTTTTAAACTGAGTGCTGGTGATGGTCCCTCTCCACTTTAGTCCTGAGGACTAAAAAGAATTCCAAAAAGAATTTCAAATTTGGATTTTGACTGATTCTGACCATAGAGCATTTTTCCACTTTGCCTTAGTCCAGTGATTTCCATGACAGAATCACGCCCGGTGTTTAATGCAGTGCAGCCCGAGGCCTGGAGAAGATCACAGACAGCCAATATAGATTTTGTGCCGTGACCCTCACACACAAAGATTTCTGTGTTTCACACAGCGCCCCCACTTTTCCCGAACTGGGTTTGTAGACAAAGTCTGCTGACACATCCAAAAAGCTATATCACAATAGAACATGCGTAAGAACCTCAAATGAGATGCTGATCGTTGTGAGTCGTTCTAACTTATCATATCCTGGAGTTTTATCTGTAACAAAGTGATGTTGTTCTTTGGAAATGAGAGAGTCCTCAAAATGTCTCAATCTCTTCTTGGAACTTCCAGAAGGCTTCAAACAGTCTAGGCTTTGCGCTTACCATTCACAGCCACCTCCTTTAAACCATAACCTATATACTGTAAATGTGTCACTCTGTAGCCATAATAAAAGCCCTCTGCTAATTTCCCCCAGCATGGTTTCTGTTTCTTCCCTTTGCAATCTCTGCTCTTAAGATAGGTTTCCTGTGATGCTCCCACTGTTCTTTGCTTGTTGCCATGTGTACTGGTCCAACATGGCAAGTGCAAGCTGTGATACATCTTCCCACACAGTGTCAGCGAGTAAATGAAATGGAATGAAATTCTTCACATACCTTTCTGGATACATAACATCTTGTTAATTTGACAAATCTTTGCTCGTTCCTATTTGTCTGACTGATTTGACTGTTTGTTTTGATCTATTTTCAGGTCACTTTGATCCTTTTTTGCTTCAGGTTAAAAGGAATAGAAATTTGTTCTACTGCTGACTTTGTTACCCAAAAGTCTTTATAAGCGCACTTGTCTCTAACTCTAAAATAAAGTAAAGGTGAAAGCTAAAATTCTTAAAAACTGCAGCAAATAATTTGTAACCGCTGCTACTGTATGTCTGCTTTGGTCTTTTCTTTCTGTTGGCCTTGATATTGATTTTTGCAGAGTTGTTTTTCAATTACTGGCTCTTGTTTACTTTTGACAAAAGTTTTTTTCAACTGAGGAAAAAGAAAGAGAGAAAACCCAAACAGCAATTTCAGTATAACGCGCGTAAGCGCCTTTCAGTCTTGGCTTGTCACTTAGAAACAAGCTGAGAAATGAAATGCAAGGAAAACTAAGGAGTGTGGGAGTGTGTATGTGTGTGTGTGTGTGAAAGGTGGGCAGGGACACCGGAGAGAACAGACCAAGACAGATATAGCAAAAGAAAGGGGTGGTGGGGGGGATCCGTCAGAACAAGGGTATTTGCCTGTTTTAAGTCAATCAGTATCAAGAAGATAGCAGAGAAACAGGGAAAGCCTCTCTCAAGTGTGACCTATTGATCCTCCGGTGGAGCTTAGATGACCAGTTTAGACAGCACGAGAGGATAAGAGCTGAGACACAGAGGATTTTCCAGGGGCAGATAGCGTGAATCACTGGGGAGAACGTGACGACAGCTATGACTTGTTTTTACAGTGCTAACTAGTCACGAGAGTCCAAAGCACTGAAGGGTGTTCAGAGAAGAAGAAGAAGAAGAGAATGAATGTGCATCCCCCCAGTACTCGCGCAGGCAGCCCAGCAGAAAACTGGCAGGCTTTTAAAGGGGGTAAGAGTGGACAGAAAGATGAGGACGAGAGATTTTCCCGTGTGGCGCTGCACATCTGCTGTCAGCTTCATTAGTGTTAATGACATGTATATATGCAGCAGTATCTGTGCAGCTATATGTTCCAGGTTCACAAATTACCTTTCAGCATATGACAGTTAAGGTTACGGAATTCCATCATGTGGCTACTGAATATTAATTCTGTCTTCGGTACTGTGTTTTATGTTGGCTGAGGCACATAATGTATTGACACTATACTGCTTGTCTGGTTTATTACACCAAGGGCAGTATCACACCAGAGCATGTAATAGACACACCGCTCCACCGTGCAGGTGTCACGCTTTGACTGTGCCAGGCGCGAAATGGGCATGCATGCAAGTTGCATGCAACAAGTTGCTTCCAGCTTTTTTTTTGATTCTCAGTCATTTCAATAATACTACACTACCAAGATTACTTATGATAAAGAAAAGATGAGACAGTGAGTGAAGGGAAGCCAAATCTAAATGCATATCAACCATCTAGCATGATGGCTTTTAATAAAACAGGGCCCCCTGCTGATACTGCAACATAAACAATGCATGCGTGTCAATTTCACACTTCACACTTCACACCCATGTAATAGACGTATCTATTACATGGGTCATTATTTTGGGTCGCACTGTCACAGAGCCCTGTGGCAGACCAGTGAACAGCTCAAGATGTATCCTGCCCCTCTTGCCCTATTTGGGATATGCTCCAGCCGCTCCCTGCAACCCAGAATTGGATTAACAGAACATGGATGGATGGATTGATTGAGAAAGCACTTGAAGACGGCTCCTTTTTAAAGAGTTGGAGTGACATTTTATGATAAAAAATTATGTAAATGACAGCATATCCTCCAATAGTCAACCAATGTTATAATCACCCAGTGTTGTTTTTTTTCTCCCCCTTCTTTGTACACAAGGGGAACAAAAATCTAACACATCAAAAGAAAGTCCCCATGGTTAGTAATTAACTAAGGAGTTCAAACTGTGACCTCTCATGAAGGAACATCTCCAAGCAGGCGGCATGCAAACTCTGAAGGGACCTCAAATAAGGTCTTCCATGTGTAAGTGGCCTCTCACTCTAACTGCTTGTTGCACACATATAGTATCATTACCGCTTTTGCGGGGGTGGTTTACTTTTCAGTGCACAGTGGTACTAGAAAAATACTGGTATGGGGCACAGTGTTAACAATGTAACTTACAATATTCTGTCACAGCCCTGAAACTCAAATCATTTTCTGATGTCCCCAAGGATAAATAATTCAATTACAACTACTAAGTGACGAGGCACATCGCTAGTTGGTAGCAGCCGTAGAAATAAATACTATGACATTAATAAATAATGCTAGTTTACATACCACCTACTTGATCTAATGTTCCTATATACAAACACATTAGTCGGCATACTGTGGCGATTCTTTCACACTCTCACAGTCCTCTCAACCACACTCACACACACATGCAAAACATATATTAACTGGCATTTTTTAGAAACAACAGGGGCACCAGTCCTGCCCATAATTCTTTGCATTTTCACCCAATCATTGCATCAAATTTGAGCTCTTTTACAGATTAAAACTAATATAAGAGTAAGTATCCAAGTGGATACTTTGGCTTTCAGAACATCACATCAACAACACAAAATAAATACAATGCAAGTTCTCGTTTACTTCATTTTTCTTTTTAGCAGAGCTAAAATCCGGCAAAAATCCTCGAAACAGTTAACAGGCTTATTTCCTGTATTGTAGGTTCCCAGCTCTCGGTTCAGTTTTGAAACCTGATCGCCGCGACACTCACAGCTCCTGCTTTTATTGTGTGACAAAAACTCCTTTGAAACTGTGACAAACTGTGTTAACTCTGTGTCTTATCTGTCTGAAACTCTCCTCTTCTTCGCTCCTCCGGCAGCTCTTTTGATAGCTCATCTGTCTGTCACACTGCTCATCTCCTCTCCTCTCATCTCCTCTCCTGTTCTCTTCTTCTCTCTCCTGTCATGTTCACTCTATGATGGTTAGACCCCCCCCCCCAATCATTTAATAGACGAATCTGGCGACCAGTTTGTGCGTTCCAGCTATTGCTGTGCTGATGGGTCACAGCACTGACAGCGTCTGCTGGTGCATGCTGACAGCAACAGCAGCAATGGTAGCTGGACTGACAACATTAGGGAGTGATGATAAAGGTGCCAGATATATAAACTTAGATATAAACTCAGTGGCATGTGGCGTCACATGTGGATTTTCTAGACTCTGCATGTTGACGCCTCAACATTAACATTTTGCCCTCCACAGTGCTGGTGTACTGGAGATATGTGTGATCATTTTGTTTGTTTTTTTTGATTGTTTGTTTGTGTTTCATTTGCATTTTGATATATAAACACAATGTCTGGAATTTTAATTTCCCACCAAAACTGTTTTCGTGTCTTTATTCTAAAAACAATCCAGAGGACAATAACAGAGATGTATTAAAGTATATTTCCATCAGTCTGTCAGGTCGTAACGGGGGTACGGTAACGTGAACAAATTGGCAGCAGGTTCTTTGAATGATGAAGGCTTTGAATGCCTGCTAGCGAACGATGATGGCATAAAAGCTGTGGAATCACTGTGTTCATGTCAAACTGTTGGACAGCCGGTGCCCTCTGCTTCCAGGTAACAAATAACATACCTGCACAGAGCTTCCTGATTGACAGAGCTCAGTGCAGAGTTTGACTCATTAACTCAAAACTTTGAGTTATTTTCTCAAATTTTTAAGTTAATTAACTTGAAATCTCAATTTATTAACTGGAAATTTCAAGTTATAGATGGTATTTTTTCAGAGCTCCCATAAATCCCTTCCATCCCAAAAGGACAAATATGTATCCTGGGAGATGATCAAGCTTAGAATTGTTATTTTTGAGGTCTATGGAAATACCAGATTTCATAAATGCAATTTTTTTGTGACAGAAACATTTCAAAACCACTGAGCTAGTCTAGCTGGATCGCTGTCCATAGCCTTAAATGAAGTCTTGCCTTGAATTGAAATGAAATAGGTACCGTGATGGTTACTGTAACTGTAACGGGTGCTCTCTCTCTCTCTCTCTCTCTCTCTCTCTCTCTCTCTCTCTCTCTCTCCCTCTCTCTCTCTCTCTCTCTCTCTCTCTCTCTCTCTCTCTCTCTTTCTCTCTCTCTCTCTCTCTCTCTCTGTATCTCTCTACCCTTCATTTTAATTAGATTTCATAGCACTGAAACAGATTTTAAGCCACCATTTCCATAATACTATAAAACTAAATCTAATTACATGTCACACCTTCTGCATTAACTGCCTTTTAACGGAAAAGGTGAGATGAGTGGGCAGCAGCTGATTTTGAGGGTCAATGTATTCCCATCTTAATAACCTGTGTCAAGCATCATATCAGCCACAGTGGCACAAGCTTATCCTCTTCACTTGGCTCATGAAAAGCTGAATGAATGTGCTCTTACCAATTCCACTCAGTTACACAGTTACCCTTGTTCAAGTGTGTGTATCATAAATCCCTGAAGCAACTGTGACATTTATATAGTGACTGCAATTACCGACTCATTATACCACTGCTCCCCAGTGGTGGAAGAAACAATAGCATGACCTGGTCTCTGCTTCCCAGTAGCATCTTAAGCCTAAAATGATCTAAGACCATCAGCTAAGATCATCTCACACTTCAGATGTTTTGGGAAAGACGACCCCTGACTGGCACAGGGAGGGCATCAGAGCACCAGAATAGAAATAACAGAAATCCCTTTATTTGTCCCACAATGGGGAAATTTCAAACCAGCTCAGTTAAATTGCTCGTGCAGCACTCTTTTGTGCTTTTAAAAAGACGTGTAAGACCTTGCTGAACAAAATCTGTGGAACCAGGGAAACTGGGCATGTTTCATCTATGGTACGAGCTGCTGTGGGCAGAGACTCGGAATTTTAAATGTTTCAATTTTTATTGACTGTCTGTAAAAACGTGTATGTCAGATTTTTGATACCTGTTTCTCAGGCTTGGCAAGTTACCGGAACCTCAAAGAAGGACATCTCTTTTAATGTAACTTGATGATATTCCCAGCAGTTGCATTATAAACGTAGATGGAGCTCATCACACTAATATACATCATTTCTATGTTTTTTTTAAGTTCTTTTTGTCTTTTTTAAACTGAAGACTTCCTGTCCTTGATCCACTTTCTGTAAAAATGCAATGCGTATTTTGAACTGAAAGCACTCACACAGATAACCATTTTTAGTGTTCAAAAATCACAAAAAATTAAATTCAAATTTTAAATTCACATTATTTACTTCACCTTTGCCTCCTTGACCTGATAGGCAAAGGGGGGATAAGGCTGAGAAACCAAAGGAAGCAGCACACGTTAGGCAAAACGTAACATCCTATATTCTTCTTTTTGATTCATTGGGACCATAATTTAGACAATATCACCTTGTACTCAGTAATACTTGAAACCAGAGACCGAGGTTGTAAACTTACCATGCAAATGTTTAATAAGATCATAGATAAGAAGAAAAAAAAATTTGTTTTCCTGCAGACTTTTAGACGATTGAATGTCCTTTTACAACCACATGAGTCACCCCCTGCTGGATATCAGAATGAGTCCAGACATGAGGCACTAAAGCAGTGGTTTGGTCTTTAAGACCAGGAAACTATAAATCCATATTATACGATTTAAAATGGCAATTGATTAGACAGATGCTACCATTTCAAGGAACCCCCTGTGCAAACTGTTAAAGCTGGTCTGGCCCAAACAGCTGGCTTTAGTCATTTCATCATAACAAGCCACAACAACTGGCAAGAGGTGATGATGAGTGCAGAAATTATCATCAAACATCGGCAACCTGTTGACAAAAGAAAGTAATTTCCAATAGCGATTAATGAGAGCGTGAAAAAAGAGAAAGGGGCACTGAGAGTGAGCAATGAGGAAAGAATACTAAGCGCTGAAGCAGCATTTCATTCATTGCTTTGAGAGTGTTGACGGAGGAGGAGAGAGAAGGTCAGAGAGAGCTTCAATGTTTCTTTGTGGCTCCAGAGAAAGCATACGATAGGGTGCCAAGAGAAAAACTGTAGTACTGCATGAGGAAGTCAGGAGTGAGCATGTGATGGTGGTGCAGGACATGTGTGAAAACGAGGCTGTGGTGAGGTGTGCAGTAGGAGTGACAGATGGGTTCAAAGTGGGGTGGGATTACATCAGGGATCTGCTTTGAGCTCCTTCTTGTTTGCAGTGGTGATGGACAGGCTGACAGTTGAGGTCAGACAGGATTCTCTGTGGACTGTAATGTTTGCAGACGACATTGGGATCTGTGGCGAGAGAAGGGAGCAGGCGGAAGAGAGGTATGCGCTGGAGAGAAGAGGAATGAAAGTTAGTAGAAGCAATGCATGTGTTACTGAAAGGCAGGCAGGTGGGAAGGTGGCCATGCGAGGAATAGGGCAAGTAAAAGTGGATGGGTTTACATGAAGAAGAGGATGGGGTGGGGTGGAGCGGGTGGAGAAGAGTGTGATTTGTGCCAGACGGATAGCAGCAAGAGTGAAAGGGAAGGTTTACAAGATGGTAGTGAGACCTGGTATGATGCATGGTTGGAAGATGGTGGCACCGACAAAAAAGACAGGAGGCCAAGCTAGAGGCGGCAGAGGTGAAGATGCTAAAGACTTCACTGAGAGCAACCAGGATGGACAAGATTAGAAATGAGTACATCAGAGGGACAGCTCAGGTTGAGCAGTTTGGAGATCAGAGAGGTCAGAGAAGTCAGAGAGGCAAGGCTGAGATGGTTTGGACATGTGCAGAGCAGGCATAGTGGATGTATTGGACAAAGGATGTTGAAGATGAAGCTGCCAGGCAGGAGGAAAAGAGGGAGACCACAGAGGAGGTTCATGGATGTAGTGAAGGAGGACATGCGGAGGAGAGGAGGAGGATAAGATGAGATGGAGGCAGATGATCCACTGTGGAGACCAATAAAGCAAGCAGCAGACAGAAGAAGAAGAATTTCCTTTACTGTAAAAAGTGGGCTGTTCCTTAGCATGAAAATCCCAGGTCCAAGTTTACCTGAAATCAACAGTGCCAGTGCCCAATCTACCCAACCAAAAAACCTTCACCATCTCCATCATATCTGTCCTACACTGGCCTACCGTATCAATATCTGAACAATGACAACAACATTGTTTCTTTTATATACTGATTCATCATGTCTTTATTAGAATTGTTCTATTTCATTACAAAAATGATGTCATAGATATATGAGATCTAGTTGAGGTAAATGGCAAATGTGAACTGTGAATGCCTTGCTTGTAATAGAGATTAACAGGGCACAGGGTTGAAAATGGAGCAAGAAGGAAAGGGCAGGAAAAGAGCTCAACAACCGCTCTCTGCTTCTCAGGGGTTAAACTGGAGCAACACGCCATGACTGAAGAAATGAAAACACACTTTACACGCTAAAGCTCAGTTACAGCCCTGGATCGTTGCGCTCCTTTCTCCAAGCTCAACAAACTCTATTTTGATTCCGTATGCAAATCATTCCATACCGGGACGGGTACCTGCAATTTCTAATCCTGTTCTTCCTGCCATGTTCACCACTCATTCTTTTCATCATGTATGTTACTTGTTATCATCGTGTTTTAGATTGACCCAATTTTCTGAATGGAGAGATACCATTAGAGGTATATATATATATATATATATATATTTTATTTTTTTTTAAAGGTGTAATACCCTTTTAATGTGGTGAGCACTGAAGAGGAACAGATTAATCTGAGCTGTTAAAAAGTTCACCTCTGCAGTGACAGGTGCTATAACACGATCACAACACTGAAATGTGATTTTACACATGATAGGAATCCTTTAAAAAAATACTAACAAACGAGATATGAATCACACAGCTGCTTTATTGCCAAACGTTTCATGGGAATAACCTGGGATCTGTGTGTAACAGCTGCCCAGTCAGATGTGTGGGGTAAAACAGGACATTTTTTTACTGTGACAATTTCATTAATAAAGTGGCTGCTGCTGTCACCTGTGTAAATGTGCACATTCCTCTCAATTTCATCAAGCTATTCTCCTTTCTGTTGTGGGGAAATCTCACACAGGCAGCTGTGGGCAACAAACACACTCCAAATTCCTGAATTGCATTTACTGACACCTGAAGATTATTATTGTGAGTCACACATTAAAGCAGCATACTCGAGATTTGCTTGAGTCAAATAAATAGCTGTATGTAGACATTTCAGTGTGCTGGGGAATTTAAAAGAGGGGTTTAAAAAGCCAAAATACATTAAATCTGATTTGTGATGCTGGAGGGACGCGTGTGTGCGCTTCTGCTGACAAAACGGAAGCGTTTGAACTCTTCTCAGTTTTCACTGTTGGTGCAAGAATGTGATAGCAAGCCTGAAACAAGGTGCTCTCCCCTTTCCACTGATGCTGTATCTGAAGATGAAGGCGTAAGGGCTTACAAGCATCAGCTACAAAACGGGATGGAAAACGGGAAGCATTTAGAGTGACTATTAAAAGTTTGGTTTGGCAGGGATGTTAGTAAAAGATTACTGTGTGGCAATCCAAGAGAAAGTTTTCATGTGAGTGTTCATTTGGCTTGCCAAAAGAGCTCAGCAGGATATGATACACTGCTGTGCAAAGGTCTCAAGGTAACGCTCATTCCTTTCTATTTTGCTTCCAAAGAGCGGGACTTTTTTGCATTTTTTTTAAAGTGGTCTGGAGCAAAAGCTCCCCAAGCTCTTTGAAGGTCTTTCGGAGTTTTTCTTTGGACATTGGCTTCTTTTTCATTCATTTTTAATCCAGTCCTGATTTTTTTTTCTTTATTTTGCTTGCGTGTTTGTTAAGTCACTTAATACTGGCCTATGAATAATTCAAACATGATAAAAGCACCTAACTCAATGTGCATCTATACATAACAGACAACTTAGCAAATAACCTCTTTTAAATTGTATCTTTAGGCCAGGGGAGGCCAACTCCAGGCCTCGAGAGCCGGTGTCCTGCAGGTTTTAGATGTGTCCCTGATCAAACACACCTGAATCAAATGGCTGAATTACCTCCTCAGTATGCAGTCAAGTTCTCCTGAGTTCTGCTAGTGACTTCTATATTTGACTCAGGTGTGTTGAAGCAGAGAGACATCTAAAACCTGCAGGACAGGGGCTCTCGAGGCCTGAAATTGGCCACCCCTGCTTTAGGCAATTTGTTACTAGCAGCCTGTCGCAAAAACATATAACTTCTTCCCATTTCTGTAGCTGAATCCATGAAAAATGCCAACGATAACACAGTTTGACAGGCATAAAATTGTATTTTTGCACCAATAAAGTCATTTCCAAAGAACTAATAGCAGTAAATTTGGCATATCTCAGCATAGTGTGCAGTGTGTCCTTAAGAATTTGAAACTGGACAAACAGAGGAAAAAGAAGAAGTGGCAGACGTAAAAACCCACTAACAGCAGTTGTCAGCAAAGACCTGACACAGAACCTGAGAGATGCATCTTAACCTTCAGTTGATCCATCTACTGTTCACTGAAGCCTCATCAGAAGCTCTCAGTAGGTCTCAGTGGAAGGATGGCTGTCAAAAAGCCATTCTTAAGAAAGGAAAACAGTGAGAAAAGGCTGAGGTATGCCACATTACACAAGAACTGGACTGAAAATCAATGGATGACGGAGTGATGGATCCGAATGTGAAATTTTTGGTTCAAATTGTTGTGAATATGTTTGGAGGCAGACAGGAGATTCTGTAAAATATGATGGAGTCTCTGCCATGGTTGGTGGTTCAGCCAGTGGTGTTGGAGATCTTGTGAAAATTGATAGAATTATGAAAACAGAAGAGTACCATCAGATTTTTGTCCACCATACAATACCATGTGAAAAGCATCGGATTGGCAAAAGGCAGCCAACATCCAAAGATGAGCTTTGAATTCCCTTCAGGAGCCTGACACTATTCCTGAAAACTATTTAAAGAAATTACATGAAAGCTGCTTTAGAGAGTTCAGGTTGTGTTGAAGAATAAAGGTGGTCACACCAAATATTGCACAGACTTTGTTTTTGCCTTATGTGCCGAAGCTTCATGTATGTTTGCACATGTTTCAGCAAATCACTGCACCTATTTCCCATCTTCCTATCAAATTATGAAGACATAAGGGGTTGCTCAAGAATTACAGTAGTTGGGACTGTATATGCATATGCAGCCCACAAGTGACTCCAATACGTGATGAGTTCAGGAGGGTATATCAGCAGGCCCAAAAGAAACTACTGTTGTTTGCCATTTGTTGTTCACAGGATGTTGTGATGAATCAAATTTTCTTAACATGGTCACAGTGACAGTAAGAGTGGTCATTTAAAAAGAGGTATTTCCATGCAACCCCTGCTGATTTCTAAACTGAAGAGAAAATCAGTTTAACTGTGAAAAACAGGATGTTCTGTGACCTAAACGAACAACATATCTTCTGTCTGGACTCTAATTACACTTTCAAAAACTTCCTCTCCTCAAACTCCCCCAAAAAGAGCATCACAAATCTCATGATCTCATTACACAACCAGTACATCAGTGCAATTTGAAACCTTTATGTTATTTATTTGTTTAGTAGGTGCAGAAGCAATGGAAGACCAAACAGTTGTGCTGCTAACTTTTGGCACTCCAAAATCTCCCTTCATCAAAGTACACAGATGAAAGAAGCCAGCTGTCTTTCTCACCATTTGGAATAGGTTGCTTCTCAACAGCTCGCTTCAGAGGTAAATAACAGTAGCTGAGTAGTTTCATAAATAGATTTTCTTA
>VUQK01039543.1:29550-40935 GCA_015106715.1 Bujurquina vittata
AAAATATTCTGTAGACTGATGACACAAAAGTTGAACTTTTGTTTGAGTTCTGTTACATCTGGAGTAAAACCAACACAGCAGTTCATACAAAGAACATCAGAGCAACAGTCAAACATGGTGCTGGCATTGTGATGTTTGGGCTGCTTTGCTGCTTCAGGACAACTTGCTGTAAATGATGGAACCATGAATTCTGCTCTGCCAGAAAATCCTGAAGGAAAATGTCCGGCCATCAGTTCTTGCCCCAAAGCTCAAGCAGCAGGAAAATGATTGGAAAACCCCAGCAAGTCCACCTCTGAATGGCTCAAAAAAACAAAATGAAGGTTTTGGAGTGGACCGGATTTAAATCATGCTGAGATGCTTTGCACGACCTTAAACAGGCCGTTCATGCTTGAAAAGCCTCCAGTGTGACTGAATTCAAACAATTCTGCAAAGAGGAGCGGGCCGAAATTCCTCCACAGCTATGTGAAAGACACAACCAGATATCAGGTTTAGGAGGCTTTTTTTCACACAGGGCCAGGAAGGTTTGGACTTTATTCCCTTAATAAATGAAATCATCATTTAATTTGTCAATTTGATGATCTGAAACATTTATGAGTGACAGCAGACTTCAGATAAAAGAAACAAAACAGTGTTTTGTATGAGTACCATCACAGTGTTAGAAATTAAAGAAAGACTTTAGATTAACGAAAGAGTATAAAAGCTTCAAAAACAGCCTTTCTATTAAATAGAGAAAGTCGGGGACATAAGGTTTTAACTATAAACCAGTTTTTTTTCCTCCTCAAAGGAGAAAAATCCAATGAAGAAGAAAACTGTCACTCATTGCAAAGGCCTTTCAGTATTACGTGGGAGGGTGCTCTCTAACATCTAACCTCGGTATTTAAAAAATCCTGGCCCGTCTGCCTGTGAGCTGTCAGCGGTTTCACCAGGAACTCAAACTGTAACAATATTTACTAGTCTGAAGAGAATTGAGAAAAGACCCACAAAATACCCATCTTTTGCTTCTTTTATGTCTTGTTAATGATCACATAGCCACTCAAAATTCATCTTGCAGTCCTTTGAAGGGTGCATGACCCACAAGTTGTGAACCCGTGTTGTTCTGGAAACTGCACATGTACTTTGAGCTGTCTGCCATCAGGCTTCGGCAAACCTGCCTGTGCACACATTAGACACATCTGAACTTCGGCTTGCACTGAGATAGCATTATGCTTTCAGCGTGGGAAAAAAAAGGTTTTCAGAGAGAAGAAGCCACCAAAGTTTCATACCGTTACACACAGAAAGGAATCAGCGTTTGCTGCAAGAATCTATAAATTTATGTATCCACAGCACGCTGTAAAATAAAAGCAGCCAGGCATTTACGAGATCAGGTTCCTTCAGCAGACTAATGGGGTCAGTCCTCTGCACCTCACACTTTTTGTAGGTCTTCTATCGTACCGAAATTATTTTTGTTTTGTATGGGAATGTTCGATCAGCCTTTATTAGCATTTTCTTTGCAAACTACAACAATGTCAGACTGCAAGATGATGTATGCTTTTCTATTTATAGGTTCATTGTAGTGTTTTGATACTTAAATTTATGGCTCAACGTGAGCTCAGTTTTAGTAAATTAATGTGTTATCGTTATGACCTGAAAAGTAATCTCATATAATCCGCCTGTACTCTGGCCACACAGAAAGCTCTCCTATCTCAGCCATTTATTAGAGATCCTCAGATAAATGAACTCTTCCTGCTTCATTTAGAGGTCAGGCACCTCAGCTCCATCCATTGATTAGAGATGTGCTCAATAATTCAAAAAATAGCATTGAAAAAGAGGATGCTATTCATCATCAGTCAAGTCATTTTGGTGTTAGGCAATGACCCTTGCAGGCGCACCTGCTAAATCATTCTGTGACATAATGAATGGGGTCATTTGTAACTGTATCATGCTGTGATTACCTCTTCTTATAAAGGAACTTTTTTGACCTCAATTCTGATTTGGTGAGTTTTGGTCAGGATAGTCATAAGACTTAAAGTACACTTATGAGGGCAGAAGTTTCACACAAAAAAAGTTTTAAGGACAAGTTTAAAGTAATATTTTTGCAGAGCTGGAATAACAAAAAAGACTAAAGACCACATATAAAACATGGATTTAGCCCAGAAGTGCCATAAACCTGACTCATCTCCAATACACATCCTCTGGTTGTAAAGCAGTCTAAAAAAAGACCCTAGGTTACCTGTCTCTTTGAACACGTTCCTGATATGTTTATGGTGTCTGTCACTAGTTTGAAGTCTTTTTTTAATGCAATACGATGTTCATTTTGTAAATTATTGTCCCTGTCAGTGTCCAGAATGACAATAAATGAGGATATACTTTAGAGCTGGCCTGCCTTGTCAATCACAAGGCAGGCCAGCACAATATGAGCAGAGTATGAGCACGTAATGCAGAACATCTCAGTTCCATGGTCAGAGCTGCCCAGCACTGACATGCTGGTGTCCGTCGTCTGTACCCATGTTGCGGCCTCGGCTTCACTCGAGGTTACAGACTTGGCTGCAGGAATGTGGCTTGCGAGCTGTTTGAAAGATGTGGAAATTTACCAAGCCATCTGTGCTTCTCCCACACACAAATATGTCCAAATCTGAATCTTTCAAATAGTCCCAGAAAAATACAGTTTAAGCAACACTTTTTATTGGAGAAGATTTTAGTGAATATAGTGAAACAGTTTTCTATAATTAAAGAGAATGAAAGCTACAAGTAAAATGAGCAACTATTAAAAAAAATGTAGATCTTTTAT
The DNA here is from genome assembly GCA_015106715.1 of Bujurquina vittata. Classification (NCBI taxonomy): domain Eukaryota; kingdom Metazoa; phylum Chordata; class Actinopteri; order Cichliformes; family Cichlidae; genus Bujurquina; species Bujurquina vittata. The sequence continues at coordinate 32,318 of VUQK01039543.1, forward strand.
GGGGTCATTCTATAGAAAACACAATGGCTCCAGGCTGAAAATTAGTATAGCACCGGAAATACTGCACAATAAAACGACAGATCGTGGGTGTGATGTAAATGTAATGAATATTCTAAAGGGTTTTAGAATGAGTCAAATCTTCATTACAAGCAAATACCATAAAATATGTCTATATGTATAATGAGAAAGTAGAAGAATGTTTTTAATGCTCTATAACAGTGGTTCCCCCTCCCGGTGGGCCGCAAAGATACTGCAGGGAGGCTGCAGCAACAGAAATTCGGTTTGAAATTACTCAAGTATTCAAAGTTACATATTTAAATCAATGTATTTATTTATATAAAAGTGAATTAAAGCTGGTAATAAGTGCCATGTACTGCTTTGGCAAGCAAAGTAGAGGACCTCAATGGAGGACATGCAGGCGAAAAGCTAAATTTAAAATGTAAGCTTTATTTGCAAAAAAAGAACAGAAGGCAGGGCCGGTCGGGACCCTGCAGTACAACTATCCAATCACTAAAAAAAACGTGACTTGACTCTGTTAATCAGAACATGAACAAAAAGCACAGACTTGAACTCAGGAGATGAGGCGCACAGCAACCAAAACAATGACGAGGACGTGACAACAAGCAGAGGAAACACAGGACTTAAATACACAAGAGCGCTGCTGAGGGGAGTGGAAACAGCTGGGAAACACAGGTGAACAAAATAACACTAATGGGATTTTCTGGTCTTTACAGGGCCGCAGCACTCTATTTATGTACTTTACAAAGCCACATACAAAAATAACAGGATGTGTGTATACTGAACATGAATGATGATCATTACTTTGATTTTTTTCATAAAGGGCATTTAAGCTAGAATATAATTATTTCCAGTTAAGCAGCTATTTATCTCATTTTAAACCAGTTATTAATCAGTCATGTGCTTTAGAGTCATTAGTTTATTTTTATCTAACTCATCTTTATGCTGTAAATTCCATATTTTTAAAGCTTTTAGTTCTCAAGTACTGTAGTTCTTCAATTGTACCACAATAATACAGTACTTTCCAAAAGACTTGAGCCACCCCTCATTTCTGTATGTTCTTTCCTTTGTTGTTTGTTAAACTACTTAACACTGACCTATGAATCAGTAAAACAAAAAAATGGCACCTAACTCAAGGGATGAACCAGTGTTGTGTTTGCACATAACACACAACTTTGCAAAGAACCAATTTTAAATTGTATCTTCTGGCACTTTGTTACTACCAGCCTGTCACAAAAACAAAAAAATGTCAAAGATAAAACAGTTTGACAGGCATAAAACTGTATTTTTCCACCAACACAGAGATTCCCAAAGACCTATTAGCAGAAAACGTGGCATATCTCAGCATGCTGTGCAGCGTGTCCTTAAAATTTGAATAAAACTGAGCAAGTGGAGGACAAAAGAAGAAGCGTACAAAAAAAAACTATCAGCAGATACAGCAGATGAACAGTATCTGAAAGTCGTACCCTTAAGAAACAGGAAAAAAGAGCTGACACAGGACCTGAGAGCTGCATCTGACCCTTCAGCTGATCCATCTACTGTTCACCGAAGCCTCATCAAGGATGATGAATATTCTGAAATCACTAAAATATGTTTTAAAATGTTACTTTGTTATTAGATTAAGACAATTCCGGAGTTAGTCAGGCGTTAGTCTGACTTCTTTTCTAGTTTGATCACGATGCCCTTCTCTGGTCGCAGGATGAGCTCTCCAACCGGGCGTAGGTCTTCACGTTTCTGACAGGCTTCAACACTGAAGTTGCGCAAAATGGATGCCAGAACCACCTTTTCTTCCATTAGTGCAAAACGTTGGCCTGAAGAAAATTAGAATAAAACAAAAAGACGAAGACATGATGCCCCTATTTGGAAACCTCACACGCTGAAGTATGCATGAAGACCGTAAACTACACAGATCTTACCTATACAGTTGCGGAGTCCAGCTGAGAAGGGGACGTAGGCGTAGGGAGGCCTTCCTATTGATTTCTCAGGCAGAAAACGCTCAGGCCTGAACTCCTCGGGCTCGGGGAAGTACCGTGGATCACGGTGAAGAGAATAGGTGATTATGATTGCATTTGCACCTTTAGGAACCTTGAAACCATCTACAAGTGAAAGCAACAATTTAACTTAAGCTAAGCTAAGTAATCATGACAGATGCACCAAAAAGAGGCTGAACCGATTATTCCGCTGCATCTGTTACATGACCACAAACTGAATTTTGTAATTTTTTTTCAGTTTAATTTGCATTTCCAATTACCATTTGAGGCACAGCACCATCACCATGTGTGGTGCAGTGTAAAACTGTTTCATCAGTTTGAATGAATTCAGAAATATACAGCGAAACTTGCAGTGAGATGGCTGCAACACCATACAATGAATGTTATGTAATAAATAAAATCAGGAAAAAAAATGAAGAAATATCAGTACCGTTGGATGCTTGCAATCAGTGAACATTTCTTTCGGGTGCCACCACTCTAATTATTTACTCACTGATATGGCAGTCTTCACCGAGGCTACGAGCAAAGAAAGGCACAGAGGGAAACAGCCTCAGAGCCTCCTTGATCACACACTCCAGGTACCTGAGCTTCTTCAGGTCTTCAGTGTTAATGGGCCGGGAAGATGTACCTTTGAACATTAAACACCAGCACAGCATAGATTAGATATTCAATGATACTTGCCCTGCCTTACTCAGTAGGTAAGAGTTCAACAGTGCAGTATCTAACATACCCTATAAATAATCTATGTACACCATTCAACCATAATATTATGCCCACTGACTGGTGAAGGGGATAACGCTTATTATCTCTTCATCATGGCACCTGCTAGTGGGTGGGATACATCAGGGAGCAAGTGAACATTTTGTCCTCAAAGCTGATGTGTTCAAAATAGGAAAAATGGGAAGCGTGAGGATTTGAGCGCGTATGACAAGGGCCAAATTGTCATGGCTGGACAACTGGGTGACACCATCTTCAAAAGTTTCCAATTGAGGCAACGCCTCACAACTTACAGGACTTAAAGGATCTGTCGCTAACATCTTGGTGCAGATACCACAGGACACCTTCAAGGGTCTAGTGGAGTCCATGCCTCAGTGGCTCGCTGGCTGTTTTGGCAGCAAAACGGGAACCAACACAATATTAGGCAAGTGGTCATAATTTTATAGGTGTTTAGGACAATGGTCAAGATACACAACTCTTTTCTTTCCTATAATTTTTATAGACTTTGTGACTATGAATCAACAATCATTAACATAACAAATTGGTTATATAACTAGATGTGGTAAGATTATGGCTCAGTCACAAAAGATTAAAAACAGGTCAGCAACATCTTTGCAATTAAGGAGGGACTGCAAGGATTTTGGCAAGTTTTTGCACTTTGCAGAGAGAACTTGCAGCAACCGACTTAATTGTGGTCCAACTCTTTAAAAACACCCATTTCAGTCACTCTTTGATACTCGTCTGTGTTGAATCTCTTAGCAGGTCACTTGTCTCAACCAGGTGCCAACTGGTTGTGTTATGATTTTCCATTTAATGTAATTTCTGTGTGTGCAGATTTTGCCAATTCATCACAGTTCATTGTTGTACTATCATAAATGGGTTGGGTGTAACTGTCAACTTGTCCCCATTCAATCACTAACTGATAGCAGACTGACTCCATCTTAATGCTGCTTTATCACCGGCTCAATGCAGCAAAGTCAAAGTGTTTGAAAAAAACAGGCAAAAAGTTCACTTCAAACGGCTGCAATGATATTGGTCGTGCCAGTCTCCAACCACTGTTTCCCCCAGTGTGACTGTAGCATAGCGTTTATACTGCAAACGTAAGTGGTGATTATATGGAAAAAATAATCTTCTGTGCTTAAGGACAAATTAGCATCTGCTATGGTTACAAGGCCATCTTATTTACATCACGGAAGAATGGCCACACCGCAGTAACTATATTGCACTTTTATCAGTGTATTCTGGTAGGGAAGTTCACAGCTCTTATCCCTGAATAAGCTCCTCTTGCTTTACAAAGAACAAATGAGTTTGAACAGAGATGAGTCCAAAGCCCTCAGGCGGGAACAAAACAACACCATTTAAGTGACAGAGCCTGTTATTATTACCAAACACCTCCTGTAGCTCTTGTTGAACTTTCCTGTGCACTTCAGGGTGCGAGCCCAGCAGGTGCAGGGCCCAGTTCATAGAGGCAGCTGTAGTATCATGACCCTGCAAAAACAAAAAGGCAGTTAATTACATTCAAACCTTTTTAAAGACCCTGGAGCAGGATATGTGGATTACTCAGCCACCGCAGTGTGATCTCACCATCCTACAAGGTAAATCCTTGCTTGGCACGAATTGCTGTTTTTGGTAACAAATGTATAAGGAAGTGGAGCCTTAAGTATTTCCCTCATAATGTTAAATGTATTGCTAACCACCTACCCGAAACATAAAGGTGTCCACTTCCTCCTGGATGTCCTGATGGCTCATCTTGCTGCCATCATCATAAGTGGTGCTCAGGAGCATGTCCAGAAATGCCCGTCGTTTCTTCTTGCCCTGGTCATTTTCGCCGTCTAATTCAGTATAGGACACGTTCTCAGCTCTTTCATGGATCACCTGAAAATAAATGCGCTTAGAGACGCTGTCCCAAGTTGCTTCTTCTGAATAATTTCATGCATTCTGCATGATAGTGGAATTAACAAAGGCAGTGACTTTGAAAGGCTCAATGACTCACTTTGTATGTAAAGGACTGGACGATCTTGAGTGTCTTGTCATGTTCCCAGCCGTCACTAAAGTAATTGTAAATGAAGTCAGGCCATAACCAAGGTGTCCGCTGTCTGCGACTGATAATGTCACTCATTCTGAGAACAAAGAGACAGGCAACAGCTCAGATCATGTTCCTTTATAGTTGGCATTAGCTTGATAGAAGGAGTAACTTACTTGTACACGCTCTTAACATACTCCGACTCAGAGTTACTCTGTGCGTAAATTTTCTTTCCCATTGCAGTTTCTGGCAAGAAATCAAGCGTATATAAATATAAATATGAATTACATTCCATAAAAGGCCTTTTCCCCTTTTCTAAATATATTTGTATACATACATTTGTTATACACAGAAAAAAAAAACCTTGAACTTTCAACATACAGAGGACCAGCTAAAGAAAAACCTTAGTTTTTGACCCTTATAGTAAAGAGATCTGGTGTCTCTGTTATGTTGTTGGGGATATTTCTCTGGCATGGTTTGTGTTCGCCTCATAGGGACAAATTAATCCAAAGTTGTGGATGATCACATTTACTGTTTGATGACTGGTCTCTTCCAAAATAACATAAAGCACAAAGGTGCAAAAGATGCAACACAGACACACTCATCACACTTCACCCAGCTTGGACCACATGAATGTGTGTTCATTTCTAATCAGTATCATTAACAAAATCCATGGAGACAAAGTTGGAGAGGCAAGACTGAGATGGTTTGGACACGAGCAGAGGAGGGACGGTGATTATAATGGACAAAGGAAGTTGAATATGGAGCTGCCAGGTAGGAGTAAAAGAGGAAGAACACAGAGAGGATCCGTGAATGTAGTGAAGGACATGCAGAGGGTTTGGTGTGGCAAAGAGGAAGAGGATGGTAGGGATAGGATGAGATGGAGGCAGATGATCCACTGTGGCAACCTCTAAAGCGAGCAGCCGAAAGAAAAAGATGAAGACCATTACCAAATCTAGTGAGGGAATGTTTTTTTGGAAGTAGGTGTTCCATCCGTCCAGTGGAATTCCAGAGAAGAACTGAATCTGTTCAGTTTTGGGTGTGCATCATCTTAATGAAGGACTTTCCTTTAATTTGTGCCGTGCTTGTAAATCTGCTTACCACAGATGATGTCTAGCGCGCAAAGGGTGATGAGGCTGAAGCAGTTGAATGGACCCTTCCCGACATGCTTTTCCAGCTTCTCCACCAGAATCTCTGCCTGCTCATTCATCACTTCCAAGAAGTCCGCCAGGATGGAGAAGTGAAAGGTGGGTGTCAACATCTTCCTCCGTTGACGCCACTTAGGCCCAGTGCTGACCGAAGACAAGATAATAAACAATAATGTTGATAGGAGCATTTGGTGCACATATTCTTGTCTCGAGTTGCATCTTTAAATATTTCCTGACTGACAGATGGGATGCTTTGTACAGAGGAGAGCTGCATACATACCTAGTAAGCAGACCAGTTCCTAGCCAAGGATGGAGAAACTTGTATGCAAAAGATTTCTCCATGTGAATGGGGTTAGTCAGAACTGGCTTCAAAAAAAGGTAGACAAGAACATGTCATAAGTAATATTTGAAACAAATAATTGTTTCTTTAAGGATATTTTTGTACACAATCAAGTGTGCTATGTTCCAACTGTCCCAGCTGTCATAGGGTGAAAGACATGATTTACTTAGACTGATGCTGCAAGGATGATGAAAGCAAGTTGCACACGCAGTACAGTTTAGGTGGGACAAGCTGTAAACCCCCTTAAGGCAAATCAGTAATTTGTGCTACATAAAAAAAAATGGACTTGACTTTAATGTTGGATGGCAGGAATTCTCTATTAGTCCTGCATTTTGCCTGCAGTCTGAGTTGTGGAGCAGCATTGTGCAAAAGTGCAAAGCCATCTTAAGATGTCAACACAGACTGCCGAGCTGAATTCAGCTAGTTAATTTCAAAGCTTTCACTGGGATCTCCTCCAATCCCTTATAATCCATCTGTAACAACGGTGCAGCTTCCACTTCATTCAAATGTGCAGTTTGTTTAACTACCTGAGAGATTTATCTGTACAAACACGGTGAAAAAAACTGCTTTGCATGGAAATTAAACACCTTCTAGCTCTTAATCAGTTACTGTGATGACATCACATGTTTACGGTGCAGGCAGCACTGTGCCAGAAGGTCCTGGGTTCAAATCCACCATCTGTCAGAGGCCTTTCTGTGTGGAGTTTGGATGTTCTCCCCATGTCTGCACGGGTTCTCTCCCACAGTCCAAAGGCATGCAGTGAGTGGGGTTAGGTTAACTGGTGCCCTTAGGTGTGAATGTGAGTGTGAATGGTTGCTTGTCTCTGTGTGAGCCATGTCCAGGCTGTACCCTGTAGGACAGGCTCCAGCCCCCCCCACACAAACTGGATACGTGGAAAAAATGGATGGATATTTACTCTGTACACTGATTGGGTGTCAGTCAACTTACCTCAACCGTTTCAGCATGATACAGAACCACAAAAGGGACTGGTCCGAGCCAGAGTTTAAACAGTGGTCTGTCACGGAACTCCCTGGTATAATCCTCAATTTGACGAAAGAAATCTTAAAGAAAACAGAAGATATTGAATACAAAAACATGAAAAGGCAATGTGCTTCATCATTTCGCAGATAAATTAAGAAGTTTCTTGCTTTCTTACCCCCTGCATTGGTTTTAAACTCCAGAGCATTTCCAATGAAGGGGTATGTTGTTCCCAGCTCCGGGATGGGCTTCATTTCAAACCATTTGCGCAGATAATCGCTCAGCAGCTTGTAGGTGAAGTAGGTCAGAATAGCAACGAAGATGCTTACACCAAGTAAAGGTGCGGTGGGACTGCCAAACAAAACTGCCATTTTTCCAGCCGTATGTATGCTCAGTTAGTGTCTGCAGAAATATCAGCACCAGGTTTAAAAGCTCTGTGACATGTTCGCCCCCACCTTCCCTCTTCTTCTCCTCTGCTGTCCACTCGCACTTCAGTAGATAAAGCAGACCCTCCATCCATAAGATGGAGGGTCTATTGCCCCAGGAGGAGATGGGAGGGCTTTATAGAAAGTTTAAGAAACTGAGATTAATTAAATGGGATACAGGCAACATGTAAATTTACATTTAAATTTGAAAAATGTGCGCTGCACTGGCACGAATTACATAACACTGATGTTAATTATTTACTGCATGATGAAGAACTTTGTCCGATTTATTATCTCCTTGCATTTATCTTTTATTTATTAACTGTTCATGGCAGGTCCTGCCTGCCTGGTTAATAAATGACAGTCTGATCTCTTGTGCTTTTTATGAGCAGAGTGTTTCGGCGGTCAACTCTAATTATGTAAACAGTGAGATGAGGTTACTTGCAGGTTACTGTAAATGTCTCTTTGATTTGAGTTAGATACTTTTAATGAAATAGAAATGGAAAAAAAATATATGTGGCTATTAATTAATTAACTTGTTGATGATTTATTATGTAATAGTTGGGATTTGGGCCTGTTTACCGCTGTGAAGCATCACTTCTTCTTTTATTCTGTAAGTGCTGAGGAACTGAGCACACTGCTTCCTATAGGTGTGAAAGTAAAGTTTCCCTATTTCTGCTGCCCAGGCCACCCAGCTACTCTAAGCACTCACTTTACCTTTACAAGAGCCATGCTTTAAAAATTTGCCCTTGTCTTGCTGAGATACGTGACGCCTTCTCTTTTTAAGATGCAGCATATATAGTGTTGATTTTTAATGGAAACTTTACAGATGTACAAGGTAGCCATGCCACCGGCACTAGTTAACCCTCACGTCTTCTCAGATGTTGCTGTTGCCTCCTTAGTACAAACTGTAATGCTGAGCTTTACCCACTAGATGTCAGGATGCCAACATATTTTTATTGGTTTGCTTACAAATTA
>VUQK01039544.1:0-17166 GCA_015106715.1 Bujurquina vittata
ATTGATCAATACCGGTGTAATGAGATCGATACTTCAGCTTCAGTTGTTCTCCTCTATGCAGTGCTGCGGTTTCAGTTTTTCACATTTAGCCATGTGGTTTTGAAATAGCACCCATTTTCACAAAGATTGTTGTTGGTTTAAAAACAACAGAACTTTATGTATTGTTTATGAAAGGCAGAGAGAAGTAAAGACTATTGTGATGAACTATGAATAATTGATTTACGTTCTGTGATAAATGATGGAAGTTACCCAGGAGTATTAAATAAAGATGGTTTTATTTATTTCAGCTTTGAGTGTTTAATATCTAGGTGTTTCATGAGAATGTGGATCTTTCAGATCAATTTGAGAAGTGATTTTGATCGTGTTTCACATTTTATTGTGGCATGTAAAGTGCGGCACCGGTCTTGGTCTTGTCTCGGTCTCGGGTTAGGTGGTCTTGACTACAACACTGCCGTCTGCACCACAACGTGGCTTTTCACAATGTCTGGGAGTGTTTATGGGAATTATTAACCATTCTTCCAGTAGTCCATTTGTGAGGTCAGACACTGATGTTGGACAAGGAGGCCTGGTTCACAGTCTCCACTCTAAAGGCGTTCTATTGGGTTGAGGTAAGGACTCCTCCATGTCTTTATGGAGCTGCTTTGTGCACTGGTGTGCAGTCATGTTGGAACAGGAAGGGGTCATCCCCAAACTTTTCCCACAAAGTTGGGACCATGAAATTGTCCAAAATGGTGAAGCATTATGTGTTCCTTTAACTGGAACTAAGGGGCAGAGCCCAACTTCTGAGAACACGATGTACCTCAGCATCTGCTGATCCCACTCTGATTTTTAGAGTAGAAATCCTGACAGTTTGTCTCTCAGTGCAGTCATCCTTTACTAGGACCACTGCCCCTTCTATTATTGGGCTTTTGGCTTTTCTTCCCCCAACTCACTGCTGCAGCTGTGTCTCAACTCATGTGTAATAACTCTGCTCTTGTACTTTCTCCAGTTTCATGAAGTCTCTTTTTTAACCTTGTTCATGTGAGTAGCCTTCATTGGAAGCTATATGTATGATGATTTTTATGGTGCTGGTCACTGCTCGTATACAGAAGTTCATCTTACATTTCAACTTTACAAGAAAACAAAGAATGTGTGTAAAGATTATAACTGTATACATTTACACTTTTCCCGCTTTCTTACTCTTCTGTTTTATCTCAAAGCAGAGAGGAAAAAAAACTTTAATGATGAAAAACTAAACACTTGAGCTGTAGGTATTGATTGCACCGTATGAATGCAACGATGAAAAAGAACTGAGCTGACCTTTGCCACAGCAAGGCCTACTGACCCCCTCCAATAACCAACAGATCATAGTCATTGATTCCCAAGGAGGCTATTAAATGTTAAAAGTATATTCAATGTTCCTGAATGACAGTCAATCAGAATGAAAGCACTGGTCAACACAAAATAAACACCATCAGAGATGCCTGAGTTTTTACCACAGACAGTATTACACTTTTCTGTGGCTCCATCTTGTGTTGAAAATCTTGAATAGCATGTTCAACTACACGGCCACTTTTGGGGATCAAGTAAAAAAAAAAATCAAGGTTTGGGGGTTCTGAGCAAATTCACACAAAACTTAACAGTTAATACGTTTTTCAACCGTTTTATATTTTAAAGGCAGTTCTTTATTTTGCGTTATTGTGCCAACTTAACTAATAAAACGATTGTGGCACAGGGTGGGTAAGGTCTCTGTTGGATAAGAACGATATAAAAAGCTCGTAATTAATTAATTGAACGAGCACGCAGCGACGACAGGGAGACCACGTAGACCGTGTCTGGAAATCCACGCGCTTCAAGATGCGTTAAATGTAAGAACTACTAAGCAACAAGAAATTGTATTTTCTGTGATAGCACATTATACTTACAGTTGTACTTTATCTAATGCAGCGTGGGGGCAAAAATAAAATAAAATAAAGACAAGCCAACTTTATGTGAACGTTTTCTGCTTCGTGGTGTCCTTCTTGGGCATATAATTTCGATAAGAATGCCAACTTTAATTCCGAAGCAGACTTTGACTTGCGCGGTCTAGAAGGCCTTGAACGCAGCACGGCCCTCTAAGGTTGAGATGCGGTACTGCAGCCACGGCTCCGCGCTGGGACTGGTCCTTTTGCAGCCATTTTCTGTCCAACCAAACAGCCGTCTCAGGAAGGTAACCAACCAGGGCTTCATTGCAGGTTTGTTCCTGGCTCCGGCCAATGATTGCTAACCGATTTCTCGTTAGCTCGAATGGAAATGTCCGTCTCTGTCTGATTTTTTTATTTGTTGTCTGGGTGAATGAGGGCTGCTCATCAGGAAGTATCCAGCGGGCGAAAGTTTAAAAATGACTACTAAACATTTCGGCCCCGGTCACGTCTTGCTATGCTCTGCACGACAAAGAACAGGCCAAGGCGGACGCGAATTGCATTGGATTTGCAGTGAGAATGTATTCAGGGGACACATATATACCTAATTAGGTTAACTACTGAAGGTAATAGCCCACTGGATGACTTCTCTACATTGTAAATGTTGTTTTTTTCCCCAATACTGGCAAGCCCACAGGCTAGCTATATCCCTGGGTTAACATTAGCTAAAAAATTCACAGCAGCGGCTGATATCCGGTACTTGGCATATGGTAGCCAAACAGTGTGTTTAGCATGTGGCTAACGTAAGCTAACCTTACTGTAGGCTTACAGTTATTTAACTACCACACTTCTCCCTTTTAGGTAGAAAGTAACAGTGCCAATGGCTAGCTAACTGTGTTATGCCAAATCGAGAATTTCGCCGTGCAAACCCACAAGCACGTACTAAAGTGCAATATGAAGGGGCGCTCATATTTTGGCTGTCCTTGTTGTACACGTCTGAAAATATTTCTGACCACTAGAATACTTCACTAAGCAAGTCAGGATTTTAAAGTTGAAACGCAGAATGCAGAAAACCTCCCTTCAATTTAAGAGTTGATTGTTGTTGCTGTTTAGTGTGCGTCGAAGGTGCTTTAAAACATGATAGCCTCCAGTCCATGGCAGATGTAATAATTAATACAATACCAGTGCCTGTGAGTTAGGACAGGGGTGGGCAAACTTTGGCCCGGGGGCCACACCTGGCCCGTTGATCTTTTTAATCTGGCCCGCTGAAGATTGGTACAGAATTGCCCAAATCCAATCATAATTATGACTGGTTTTAAGAATTTCTACAACAAACACTAGACTTTGATTCATTGACAAAAACAACACTGTTCCCACTGCATGTATATGACAAATGAAGCTGAAAAGTTATTGCTCACAGGAAGTCATGTAATTGCTGAGGTTTCTTTATAATATTTTTGGGACTTTACCTTACAATGTTATAAAGAAACCTTGAGGCAACAGTTGTTGCAAATTTGCATTATATAAATACATTTGAACTATATTGAATTGAATTTTTCCAATTGGGAATAAGGAGGTGCAGTCATATCACAAGGGGTCCCTTCAAATTTCCAGATTCACTGTCATACAATCTCTTTAATATAGTCCATTAAATAGGGTTGTTGAAAACAAAAAAATTGATACTCGGATACTAATTGATATGAAAACTTACTATTGGATTAGATAGTCATTTGTATTAATACCAACAGTGCCATCTTTGCCTCCTGCAGTTGACACGACTTCACACATTAGCACTATAAACTGCAGGCGGCAGCCCCCTCCCTCACTAGCAGCTGAACACATGAATGTTTGATGACATTCACAACCCTGAACAGCACTTTATGAAGAATGTCAGGGGTCAGTAAATCTCCCATTTCAATAACAGAAATCTAAAACTGTTATTATAAACGCTGTGACAGCCCCTTGAGAAATAGAGGAGCAGTCAAAAGTATCTTACATCTGTTAAGTTATCCTTAAGATAGCAGCTGTGGATACTAATAAAACTGCTAGCACAAGCTAAGAAAGACAACTTAAAATTGTGTTGCCATTGATTTTATTGTTTATATTACTATTTATTAATCTTTCTAATTATTTGCCCCATGGTGTAAAAATGGTATCTGAGAATTCACATTGATTTTGAAATTATTTTGTGACAACTCTATCATAAAATCTGTTTTTGTCACCTTTTTTTTGTTTTACATACAGACATAGCAGGACCATGAAGACAGTCCATCAGCAGGTCCAAATTATTTCTGTAGTCAGATTAAATTCATTCATAATCTTAAAACTTAAAACAACAGCTTAACCAGAACGCTACAGCCCTGTGTCAAACTGTGGATAAAAAAGCTTGTCAGCCGGTCATAGCTGTACTCTCTTTTGACATATCTAGGTCAGGCTGAGTGTTGAAGTCACAGTGAAGCTACAGCATGCTGTCATAGCTCAGATCTTAGTAAAACAGCATGTGGCTGGATCCCAAAGGGAACATCTCCTTTTTTGACAAGCATGCATGCAGGGACCCTTCTAAACAACTCAGATCATACCTAAGGTGTGACTCTAAGAAGCTTTGTAGGTTTACTGTATTGCTACAGCTCCAGACAACTAAACGAGCTGTGTTATGTTGCAGATGGAAGGAGACAGCTCAACCACCGACGCCTCCCAGCTGGGCATCACTGGAGAATACATGGCTTCCGGTCACTATGTTCTCCAGTCTCAAGAAGGTGAGGAGAGGGGCAGTGTCAGACAGTCATTGCAGTGCTTTTTGGCTTTGTTCTTATAGAGCTGAGTCTTGTGTGTTTTATAGATGATGGCGAGGAGAATTTGAATGACAATGAAGATGGCGGCATTAAGGAGAACTACAGGGAACAGGACATATATCTTCCCATTGCTAATGTGGCTCGCATCATGAAGAACGCTGTTCCTCAAACTGGGAAGGTCTGTAAGGGAGCAGAGATACCAGATTTTTTTTTTTAAAGATGGTTAACTGGTTTCCTGGTGTAAGAGCAATCATCTTGGTTATTTTAAAGAAAATAATTATAACTTAGTCTGGAGAAAAAATGATTGAGAACCCATAATGCTACCCTGTCATTTACAAGCCACATTCACCTCGTCACACTGTGCTCACACAGACGGATACGTGTGGGAATTTGGGGTTCGGTGTTTAGTCAGGTGAACTGGAGGAACTGTGGAAGAGCTTATAAAAGACATTGTTAAACTCCCGGGTTTCATTTTCTGGCTAAATCAATGTTTTAAAAAAAGTTATATTTCAAACTACTAGCATAGAGTTTGATTAGCAGTCTTTGCTAATTTTATTTGGCCTGATGAAAATGTGTTTCCAGAGGCCAAATGCTGTTTTATTCTCAGACAACTTTGAATTCTCTGTAATGTTTGCATCTCTTTTTTTTTCCCTCACAGATTGCAAAAGATGCCAAAGAGTGTGTGCAGGAGTGTGTGAGCGAGTTCATCAGCTTCATCACGTCCGAGGCGAGCGAGCGCTGTCACCAGGAAAAGAGGAAGACCATCAATGGGGAGGACATCTTGTTTGCAATGTCCACTTTGGGCTTTGACATGTACGTGGATCCGCTGAAACTTTACCTGCAGAAGTTCAGAGAGGTAAGGCTCAAGTTCCCATTCTTCTAGAACCCATTTTATTTGGATATTTAAGCTCAGATTCTGAACTGTGTCATGTTTCTGTGTTTTACCGTGAATTCAGAGCTGTGATTTAACCGACTAACAACTTCTCAAAAGTTGATATGAATGCAAAAAGCAACGATGATGAGATACAGTTTTAATGTATGGTGCAGTGATCACGACCATATCTGTCAATTGTGACAGGCAGCAAGGCAGCCTTATAGTGCAAGGCACCACTATAAGGCTGCTGCATTGCCAGCTGTGGAACTCATGCAAGAATATCAGTCGAGTCAGAGCTTTTTACTTGTGATCTAATTTGATTTCCCAAATTAAACTTATGGTCGATTAATTAACTGGAAACTTGTAAATTACTTCGAGTTCTTTAAATACTTGATTTAAAAACATATTTTTGCAGTTTGAAAAGGACTTGCACCAGGACTATATTGCCAAAAGTATTCTCTTACCCATACAAATCATTGAATTCAGGTCAGTCCCTTCCACAGGTGTATTAAACCAAGCCCCTGGGCATGCAGACTGCTTCTACAAACATCAGTGAAACAATGTGTTGCTCTCCAGTTGTGAAATTTCCTCATTACTTAATATTCCACAGGCAACTGTTAGTGGGATTATAGCAAAGTGCTAGCAATTGGAAACGACAGTACTCAGCCATGAAGTGGTAGGCCATGTAAAAGCACAGAACAAGCTCAGTGGGTGCTGAGCTGAATAACATGCAGAGTCAATGTTCTGCAGAGTCATTCACATAACTGTACTTGCTGTGAAGTGTGGTGACCTGCCCGTCCTTTTTAATTGCACTGTAGTCATTTAGGCTCACAATACATAACAATTCACTTAGGGCCTTGGAGGGGTCACACAGTGGTTAGTTTGTGAAGCTGCTGACGTGGCCCCACTCGCCTCTTCACTGCTGCCCCAGTTTTCTCTGCACCTGAGTCATTGAGGACTTCAGTGAATGGTCACTGTACTTGGGCTATGGAAGCGGAAATGGTGCACTTGGTTTTCCATGTGGAAACTTATTATTCACATGACTCTGGAAAACAAACCTGAAACAAATTTTTAAAAAATTGTGTTTAGGTCAGGTGTTGCTGTGTTCATAACTGTAATGTTTCCTGGTGCCTCTGCTGTTTTTCCAGGCAATGAAGGGGGAGAAGGGAATAGCAGGTGTGTCGGTGGGAGAAGGCCTTAGTGAGGACCTCTCAGAGGACAGCTTCAGTAAGTGGAACACAAGCAGTGTGTTTTTTTATTTTTTGCCCTCCCACTCTTTTTCCTACACATTAATAGTTTGAAACTATTAATGAGAATTCCTAATAAATCCCACTCTTTCTCTCCTCAGCAAATCCACTGCCAGCCGGGATTATCACAGCAGATGGTCAGCAGCAGAATGTTATGGTGTACACCACTTCATATCAACAGGTAAAAATCACATTATTGTTGCATGTCCTGTTAGCATCAAACATTATGATTTGTTTCCTTTTCTTGCCAGAATATGGGATAAACAGTTAGCTAGATTATTTTACCCTGAACTGAATAAACTCTTAAGTTTTGGAAAAGTCTTTAATATTAGCTAACACTATAATAAGGTATATATGCCTCAGTTAGACTCTATATGGGGTCAGTTATAGACTCTGACCTAAATTGCAGTTTGCACTTAGAGTAGATATGTTTGTTTTTTTTAATGCTGGGAAAATGCGGTTTGAATCCAGCTTAATTTGTTACAGTGTTGGGTGTCGCCAGGACCCAACACATGCAGCTCGTGGACTGTGAAGTAAAAGGTTATATGTGTGAGATCTAGAGGAAGGAGCGCGGCGAGCCATGCTGAAGGAGTTTAACTTCAGCTGCTGTTCTGCACGAAGCAACTCTCAATACAATCACCAGCGTCTTCATCCCAGTGACGCTGGGACACAAGCTGCAGCTTGTGTGAGCCACTGCAAGCTGCAGTGGCTCACACAAGCAGCAACAAAGTACTGGGTGCAAAAGGCATACCCAGCTTTCTTAATGTTTTCAGTTTGAATCTGTTTTCATGGCAAAATGTGGTCCTGGAGACGCTTTCTCTGAACTGTCACAGTGATGGTTTAGAGTACATCGGCAGGCGTTCTCACCTCTTTCTGTCTTATGGAAAGCTCGTGCAAAGCTACACAATGTTGCAGTTTGTAGGATGCTGTCACAAAACTTCTCAGGTGTGTAAAATTGAACATGAGCATCGTCAGAACACAGTCACTTTTGAAGGGCATTGTGCTTGAAGCGCACAGATGTAATTGATATTAGTTATCCTTTGTCCCTGAAGAGAACATCCACATATAGAACTTAAGAAATATTCAACTCATGTTTTCCAAAATGAAGGAATCAGGTGGGATTCCAGGGTTTGTGTGTTTTTGCCACAGAGGTGGGGATCAATAATCGCATCTAAAAATTCTACCTGTTACATTGTTGGAAAATCTTTCAGGCTCTTGTGCAGTGTTCTGTGCCGTCACACACGTGACCAATGTGTTCGTATTGGACACAAGTATCGCACAGTGGTGGATGCATGATTTGAATCTCGTGCTTGGATTAAGGTTGCGATTGCTCTTATATGATGTGTAGTTTTGGTCAGCTAAAGAAAACATCTGCCATCTCTTTGCTGTTGACCGAGTGTGAAGCTCAGCAATAAACTTTCTTTGAAAAAAGGCTTCTCTGGCTAAACCTGCACAGATGCTCCTAATGACATTTTACATTTCTGTTTTTAATTGTGTACGCAGCACTCAGAGTTGTGTATTCTTCAGGCTTTAATACATTTTCTCATAGCCTAAAGGCTGTGAGAAAATGTATTAAATATTCATATTTTTCATGTATATAAATGTTTCTGATCCTTCATTTATGAAACTAGCTCAAAGTTGTAGAAAAGTAGAGTGATGTTGTGTATGAATCCTCTCCTATCTAAACACACTTTGTTCCAGATTCCCACTGTACAGCAGATCCAGTTTTCATGACGAGGCCTCACTCCCAGCCTGAAGGCAGCGGCTCCGTGCAGAGCTCCACACACCGGATGACCTGTGACCCGGCCCCTGGGCATAGGTTATCGGACAGAGAGCAGGAGGTGTCTGCAGAATCCCTCATGTACAGAGAAGTCACTTACCTGTTTAGTAGAAAGTGTAGTTTCTAGTTGCAAGGTTCCAAATGTTTTGGAGAGCTTCCAAAGCGTCTGGCTTTATTTTAAAGGCTAGTCTTCATACATGATTTAGTGGTGGAATTCCTTTTGTGCGTGTGTGTCAATGTGTTTGCTTTTATGCGTTTCTTTTTCTGGGGCAGGGGCTGGAATAGAGGGGGTTACAAAGGGAAATGTTGCATTGGATGCTTTTTTTTAACGCCTTCTCTGTTTGAATCAAGAGGAGCCATGTTGTTACTGTCATAATAGATCATGCAGCTCTTTTGTAAGTTCACAGTTTACCATGTGCTTTAATGTCATAAAAATCCTTTGAATAAAAATTCAAAAGCGATCTTTCAGACTTCATTTTATTTCATCATGTAAAGCGACCCTAGTTTACACTTCTCAAAAGCTAAGCGGTTATTTAGTATCCTAGGTATCCTTCCTAGGATCCTAGGATAATAAAACGGGTACATTGAAGGCTTCCCCAGCATTGTCAAATTAACATGCAGTGCCAGTCAAAAATGTGGATGCTGTGTTTGGTACTGTATGGCAGAAATAAGAGCTGAGTGTACAGCTGTTTCACTAATACACCACCTTCATTTAAAGTAATCGGTCGCGTGTCAAACACTGCTCAAGCTTTTTAATTGAGCTTTAATTATTTAATATATTTCATAAAACTGTTTTAAAGCAAGGTGCAAGCCTGTTTTTCTGAGCTCATTAACAGCAGATTGACGGTCCTTACAGGAGAGCCACTGCAAAGACGTTGCATAGAACATGGTGCTGGAGATTAAACAAAGCATTTAGAATGAGCTCAACATCTGCAGCAATAATAAAGCAAACAACACTAATGGAGAACCTCCTATAGCAGAAGTACTTACTATAAAACTAAAGATGTTTTACGATTCTTCAGCCAGAAGGAACACTGAGAGGTGACGATGTCTAGGAAGAGTACATAAAAAGATTTAATGTGTGTGTTTGAATGTGTTCCAGTTTGGGGTGCAGGGTGAGTGTTTGAGTATGTACTCCATACCTCTGCTGTATACATCAAAATATAAAACATCCAATTTTCTGTTAGGATGTAGAAACTGGAAAATGAGAAGAAGGGGATGTTTTCTGTTTACTGCATTTCGTACCGAGTTCATTCATAAATGTGAACGTTGACGGTATTATTTATGGTGTTCACACTTTACTGTTATTTCCTGAAATATTTGCACAATACAGTGTTTTTGCTTCTGCTCCCTTCTCCCCCTCAACGCTGAATTGATTAGAAAAAATGATGGATGGGCACGTTGTACTAAATAATAATAAAATGGTAATACTAGTAATGATAACATACCTAATGTTTTGGATTTAGTTTTCGCGAGACGCAAACAGAGCTGTGGTGTCCTCACCCAAGGCACACTTTATCTCCACCTGAAGCTTGCAGTGGTGTCACAGGGTGAACCCCGCCTCTCACCCAGTATCAGCTGGAGCAAGTTCCAGA
This sequence comes from Bujurquina vittata, assembly GCA_015106715.1. Lineage (NCBI taxonomy): Eukaryota > Metazoa > Chordata > Actinopteri > Cichliformes > Cichlidae > Bujurquina > Bujurquina vittata. The sequence continues at coordinate 10,169 of VUQK01039544.1, forward strand.
GCCCAGGATTTTTAGGGCTTGGCACAAAACCTCTGAGAGTGTGAAGGTCCACTTTTACTCTCAGAGGTTAGAAGGAGCTACTCTCTCTTAACTTGAGGTCTCATCTCCTCCACAAAGAGCAGCAGGTAGGAGAGCTGCACACAGGCTCGACTCTGAAGGAGTCTGCTCCTTCGCTGTCAGACCTCAGCTCCTCCACAGAGAGAAGATTTTGGGACTTTTCCTGCATTGGGGGTCCTCTGCCTTGCCTGCCACAGCAGTGCGTGACACTCAAGGTCACCTTAAAATGATGACAGGAGGACTGAGAGTGTGTCGCTCCCTGGACTGGTCAGCAGTCTGTCTCATTGTTGATGCATTTAGATGGACAGTTTGCACTCAGCACTGCTCAGCTCAGGCTGACCTACATGTCTTTTGGGAGCAACCAGAAGAAACCCACTCAGACAGGTCATTACTGTCAGGGAACAACGCAACCACAGCTGACTGAAGACAACCATGACACACTTCCATCAGGTCCCTGCTAAGACTCTGATCTTCTGGTCTGACACTGAATTACAGACACAAACCTGCATTAAATGGTATTAATTGTAATTTATGGCATTTAACCTTCCTAAAGTGTTAGCTTTCTGTTACTATTGCTTATGTTAATGGGTCGGTTTTGACCCGTGTCTTAAATCAGCCAAACAAATGCCCTCAAAGCAGTGGTTTATTAACCAGTTTGTTTGTTGCCCCTTGGTTACCCTGTTAGGCTTCTTTTATCCATGACGACTGTGTGGCCCCCCACAGTCTTTCCTTTTACAGCATACCTCTCTTTGGTGGCCTCAGTGGAGTTGTGGGTGTGCTGGTGGATGCTGAAGCAGGGCTGGCTGAGGAGAATGCTGTCGCTAATGCACCTTGTGCAGCTGATGATGAGCTCTGCAGCTCTCTGACACTGCTTGCAGCGGCTGGGTCTCGGGGCGCCCGTTCCCTTCTCTCAATGCGTGGCTTAACAAGCAACTTCCTAGCTCCTCAAGAAGCATTCTCCGCCTGTTGGTTTTTTTTTGGAGTTCCACCCTAAGTGGATGTGGGTCCCCAAGACAAATGCATTGCATGTGGACACATCTAGGATGTTGTAAAACACAACCATTGGCCATCTCCTGCTCATTTGCTGGCAAGTGTAGTGACAAGTGTGTCCAGGTTGTCCACTCCTCCATTGTTTTTACTGTAGTCCAGGATTATTACAGGCTTTTTGTCACTTCTTGTTGACACGGCTGCATCTTTGTGAAAATTGGACATTTTTTTTGGGGGGGGGGGGACAATATGAAACAACAGTGGTGGTCTGTGTAAAAGCAAATTTTGAAGACAGTGGAGCCCTGTCTTTCACCAGCAAAATTTCAGGGGGCAGCTAAGGTTTATTTTTCTATTGTACCCACCATGGTAGGTTTCCTCCTGAGAAGTTCTTGTCCAAGATCATAGCTGGTAAAGAAGTTGTCACACATGATATTGTGACCCTGCAGCCCAGTAGTCATATCAAGGACTACACCTTTTCCTTGATTTTTCTCAGGGATACCACTTGCAGGTTTGCCTGCGTAAATCTGTAGATTCCACGCATAGCTGGTGTTTGCATCGCAGGCTGCCCAGATTTTTATGCCATATTTGCCTGGCTTGCAGGGCATATATTGCCGGAAGGGGAATTTTCCACAGAAAAGGACAAAACGTTCATCCACTGTCACCTCTGGCCCTGGGTTGAACATCAGTGGAAGGAGCTGCACCCATCTCTCCCAGACATCTCTGATGGGAGCAAGCCTGTCAGACTTTGCTATAGTTTCTCTATTGTTAAATCTGAGGACTCTTGAGATCATTTGAAAGGCTTGAAGTGACATTGTTACCTGGAAAATATTCCTGCCTGTGGATCCCAGAGACTAGTAATGGCCTCATTGCTGGATCTGTACGCTCCAGCGAGAAGAAGAACACCAATAAAAGCATCCAGGTACTCCTCGCCAATGTCCTTCCAAATGTCATTGTGAACTTTTTTCCTTCAAGGTTTGTCACAGCAATGACGACTTTCTTTAGTGACAATGGCCGAAACAGATCCAAACATGTCTTGATGTCACTTATTCGTGTCACAGCGAACCTTGTAATCCCAGGCGTCATCTTGAGAACATTTGCAGCAGCTGCCCTGCCATGTAAAACGGTACCAAAAGATGTTACCACTTTTGGATTTGTATGTTTCCGTAGCAGGAGCAGCTTCAGCGCCTGTGCCCTCCTCATCAGATGAGTCTGGGTCCTCTGGTCGATACGCTATATCGTGGTCCTCCTCAGAAACTGGCTCATCTGTGTCGCTATGCTGCTGTGTGCCCTCTGCCTCATCTTCAGCAAAGATGTGAGCCACAGCTCGGCTTATTGTAAATCTTCTCTCCATTTTGGTTTGCTGCAAACTAGAGATGTGTGTCCTGCAAGTCACCAACTAAAATGAGTTTGTCCGTTATATACCTCCCTGTGTTATTTACATGTCCCTCTGGATGACCTTTTTCGGGCTTTGGGAGCAGAGTATGAGGGACTATCAATAAAAGTGGTAGGGATAAATGGGGATGTTTGTTCAGTGAAGTAGACAAACAGGTAAAAAAAAGAAGCCCCTAACATATTTATGACAGTTAGTGAGGTCACAGTGTGTTTATGATTTCAGTTTTGACACTGATTAATCGTTCATAATCTTATACCATAACTGGGTCAAAACAACAGTTCAAAGGTTATAATCTTCACAAGGGCATCTTATAATTTAGTGAAATTATTTTTTTAATAATTTATTTAAAATTCTTTTTTTAAATAAAGGGTTCCTGACAAAGTAAAAAAGCCTTGATACAAGAAACATATTTAAAAGTCACTTTCATGCGTTTAAAACCAAACCTTTTACGGACTTGTGAAAATACTGAATAGCATGTGGTGTCCTGAGTCTCATAATGAATTAAAATCATCTAGAACATCATTCAAATGTTTGGTGCTGAGCTAGAAAAAAATAGAGGACAAAGAAAAATATAGAATATAGATTCCTGTAACCATTTATGAAAAAGAATTCCAACCAAAAAACTGTTTTAATATACATAATACTAACGGGGTTCAGGGACGCACACATTATGCCACTTTTCTGTGTCCCACAGCTTGCATGGCTCTGTCAACACTAACTTCCTCCTGCTGAGCTTCAGCTCTGTACATGTGGCGCCTCCTAGTGGTCCATTTAAGCAGTGCCCTGAAAAACCCTGTTTTTAAACAGGACAATAGCAGATGTGCAGATGTGGCTCTTTAAAAAGAAAAGAAAAAAAATATTCTGCACACACTAATATTTTCTTAGGACTCGTTTGAGTCGACGGTAGTTGGTTGGTAGATGATTGTTGTTCCTTCTACAAGGCTGCAGGTACAATAATGTTCAAATACATAGGGGAACATACAGTAGGTGTGGAGATGAATATCAGCCAATTGCTGGGGTTGAGGGGCACTCAACACAACAATCAATTCAACTATATTTTTATCCACAAAATCTTAGAAAAATAAAGTTCTGAGCAAAGAAAAAAAGAGCTGACAAAACAGTATTGCTGTTTAATAAGTATTTAACATCTGTAAGTTTTAGCAGATTTTGACTGCAAGTATTAGTCAGTTTCACAGATACGGCCTCAGTCCCAGAAATTACGCAGAACTTAAATGTACTTACAGGGTACAACTTGGTAAAACACCTGTGAGGTAGGTTAAGCCACATTAATAAAAATCTGATAAGTGCAAGTTACCTTGTCTCACTGGCTCCTCAATTGCTCTTCATCCATCAGCTGTCATCCGAATCTTGCTGACACAAAACAGCCATCCACGGCTTCACTTTCAACGTCAACAGGCAAATGTAACTGGGTGGAGTCCCTGCTCAAGCTTGACTAAAATCTTATATCCCTTATCAGATCAAGACCTAAATTTCCGGCACTTTCTGTACCGCGTATTAATATCACGGCCATGCCAGTGGCCATCATAATTTTTTAAGATGTTTTGGTTACCATTTTGAAACTCAGATTGTTAAGTTTTATTGACACACTTAAATTGCCATTTCATTGTACTGACTTGCAACCATAAGTTGCAATGTCAATAACTCGCGAAATTAAGTTGAAATTTCATAACTCATAATATTAAATGGAAGTAAATTATAGAAACGAGTTATGATAACTGATTGAGAGTATGACTCTTTACAGTGCGGAACATGTGTGCAAAGCTAGAAAACACTGTCCATGCCTGTGATGTGTATAAATCTTACAAAATGAAAATAATCTCCAAATTATTCCAGATAAATGATTCCTGATTCTGTGAGGAAAGTCATCTGCAGGTTCCACTGATCTTAAGCCACTGCATTCGGCCCAAAAGCATTTTGGTAGATATTAGCATAAGCCTAGAGCAACTCCAAATATTGTCACAGCTTTTGCACGTAAGGCTGATGATGGTATTGCAGTTCATTTCTCTGCACTCAGAAAATGACGGCATACAATCCACCTGAACCACTGCTGTTTAAAAAAGGAAAAAAAGGAGCATACAGTAAGTATAATTTGCTATTGAACATACTGCGTACTGAATACATTTTACATAGAAATGTACCATGGATGTACCATGTGACTGTAAACAGCCGCGTACCATTGCAGGCCTTTATCATAGCGTTAAGGGCTTCCACTGAGACATCACTGTAGTCTTTAGCCAGAGCCCTGAATCACAGAGCCAGCAGCATGCTTGTCCTTTCAGGACTCAGTGAGGCGCGCGCGCACACACACACACACACACACAAAATGTCTAGTAACTACATTAACTTATGCATCCTTCTGAGTCATTCATTAAAAGCCAGAATTTCAAACAGGTTTGGTCAAATTGTTTATTAAACAGAGGTCACGTAACTGTGCAAACCCACCAGAACCATTAGCGTGTACCACAGTCCTCTGCAGTTTCTGCAGGTTGTTTGAAAGTGATGACATTGTGGTGCACCTCAGAGTGATCACTCTGTTGATACAGTTGAATAACTTTTCTTCTCGCTCTTTTGGGATGGGTTTGCATGCAAACTTTCAAAACCCAAAGTTGACTTCATACACACCTACAGTGAAAAAAACCAAACAAAAACAACACAGTAAAGTATTCGGCATATTTGAAACAGGGTGCCGGTGGAAACTGTGTTACTCTTGGCCAAAGACAAAGGAAGAGGAAAGGGCGAAAGGCATGTTAGGACACAGGAAGAGACAAGGAAAGAGTGGAGGTCAGAACAGGGACTTTAAATGTAGGTGCTACAACTCAGGGAAAGAGCCGCCTGATATGATGGAAGGAAGGTAGGTACTGTATATTGTGTGAGGTCAGGAGCATTAGTTAAGTTGTTCTACCATGGTGTGGATAGGAAGAGAACTGGAGTAAGGGTGATCTTGACGGAAGAGGATGTGGAGCTGAAGAGAGTGTCAGACAGGATAACAACTTTCAAACTAGACATCGAAGGGGCGGTGTTGAGTGTTGTCAGTGCATGTACCCCATAGGCTGGATGTCAGTTAGAAGACTAAGAAATTTGGGGGTAATGCTGGAACCCTGGTGTGTCTGGGCCACTTTAGGGAGACCAAAGGTGGTAAAAATAAATTTGGTCAACGCTTTAACTACCTGAGGAGCAACGATCTGCCTAAGAGGAACTGCCTCAGGGCGGCGAGATCATTGTAACAAAAACTGACTTCTGTTCTTGCTCTTGGGTAACGGCCCAACACAATCTACTGTTACATGCTCAAACAGTTCCCCAATAACAGGGATGGGGTGGAGTGGGGCATGAGGAACCACCTGGTTTGGTTCGCCTGTAACCCGGCAAAGGTTCGACAGAAGTGCACAACATCGGTTTTTAAACCTGTCCGGAAAAAATGTTGAAGCACTCGGGCGTACGTTGTTGTGATTCCCTGGTGCCCCGACCATGGCTGATCATGTGCCAGCGCCAACATGCGATGACGAAACACACAAGGCGCAACCACTTGTGTACTGTTTTCCAGTCATCGTCCCCGTCTCCACACGCGTCTATAACTGTCACCTCTCTCTGAGTAGAGATCCACTTACTCACCAAAACTCCATCTTCTATTAGGTAAGAGGGCAAACGGGGTTTCTTTCTACTTGGTTTGGCTAAAACAGGGCCGGACTTCTGGGCGCTCATGCGTCACAGACAATCCTGGTGACAGCGCGTATGACAAACTCTCCCTTTGGGAAAGCCTAGGCTGCACTATAGCACGCTCACCTCTGCCTCCAGCCAGGAGCCCGCTAACTCAGCATCCTCTGTCCTTGTCTGTGACTGAGAACGAGAGAGCCATCCCAGATAATTGTTGGGTTGTCTCTGTAACTATTGTCTGTACCTTACAATATTACAGCACCTTGAGGTGACAGTTTGTTGTGAATAGTTGTGAATTGAATTGAATTTGGAGTGCCCCCTGAGACTGAGCACCCTGCACCCGTCCTTGCTTCCAGGGTGAGGATGTACCTGCACCCATTTCTGTTCCCAGGGTGAGGGTGGTCAGGTTCCAGCCTGCTCAACCTCATCTGCTTGTCTCTGTGCTCCAACATGTTGGCATGTTGGTAGTGTTGTAGGGCCTCAGACCCCAGAGACCGGACGGAGACTGAGGGCCACCAGAGGTCACCCAGGGCCATTTGCCTCGAACAAACACAGAGCATCATGGAGAGAGATGGGCAAAAGACTTCACAGTTTCTGAGGTTGCAGCAGTGATATCTTGGACAATAAGAGGTCGTTCTTACAAGGACAGCTGATCATGTTGAGGTTGAAGCGTGAGTTCAGCACCTCTAAAGTCTGTAAAGTCTCGTTAGTCTTTTGTCCTCTCTCTCTCCCCTCAGCCCCAACCGGTCTCAGCAGATGACTGCCCCTCCCTGAGCCTGGTTCCGCTGGAGGTTTCTTCCTGTTAAAAGGGAGTTTTTCCTTCCCACCGTCACCAAGTGCTGCTCATAGGGGGTCGTTCTGACTGTTGGGTTTTCTCTGCATTATTGTA
>VUQK01039545.1:0-14602 GCA_015106715.1 Bujurquina vittata
CACCTCACAAACACAAAAACCTGGAAAAACCCACCTGAGTGTGTGTGTGTGTGCCGGTGTGTGCGTGTGTGTGTGCGTGCGTGCGTGCGTGCGTGCGTGTGTGCGTGCGTGCGTGCGTGTGTGTGTGTGTTTCACCTGATGCGTATGTGTGGGCTCACAGTGTGTGCTGCAGCTGCTGTGAGTTCAGGAGCAGCAGGATCACCAGAGTCCAGAGCAGCGTCTTCATTTCCTGCAGACAGTAAACACGTTGTCAGCTGAACCGAGATAAAGAGACGTCACTGATGTTTTCTGGAACCTATTTCAGAATGTACTTAAAAAAAAGTCTGGAGTTGAACTTTTGTGGTTGTTTTGATACTATTGGTTTAATATGAATTTCAGAGGTGGGAAGTAATGAAGTACAAATACTTTGTTACTGTATTTAAGTAGACTTTTCATGCGTCTGTGCTTTACTTGAGCATGGATCTTTTTACTTTTACTCCCTCCATTTTTACACAAATATCTGTACCGTTACTTCAGGCTTAACTCATCTGAGATGTTTTTGTTTTACATCAGTGCGTGCTTTCACACATCAAACTGATTTGGGCCTAAATGGAGGGAACAATAACACATAAACAACAATCCTATTGGTATACCCACCACTGGGGCTTACTGCATACAAAGCGATGAAAGAGACAAAAACATATAATTCATGTATCATTTATAGTGCTATACACAGAGGCTAAAGGGGGCAGATGTCCATAAGTTGTGATTGAGGAAGTTCAGGCAATTTCAAATGCAACTTTTTTAACTGCTCAACAAATGCCAGCAAACATACAAACTGTTGTTTGCAGCTTGCCATGTTGTGTGTCTGCAAACTAAAAGTACAAGTGCTGTATTTCTCAGGGAGAGAAAAGAATGAGAGAGAGGTTCACTCAGAGATTGAGAGATGCAAGAAAGACAGGAGAGAGATTTAAAGGTAAGGACTGCTCAATGATAAACTGGGAATTTAAAGCTTACATGTAACGTCAAATATTGGATCTCTGTATGATGTGAAGAAACACACTGAGGTAAACTAACTTTGTGTTGCATGAAAATACTGCAGTTTAGTGCAGGACAAACAGGTTAGTTTGCTGTACTGTGGTGAATTGACAGTAAAGCGCTGTGTTGGACTGGTGCACAACACCGTTGTGTTCATGGTCAGTGTCTGGGTACATCAAGTGTAGCAAAGATGAATTTGAATTTAAGCTGGGGATGCTTAGAGTCATTCACTGAATTCAAACTTTAAAAACCAGCTGTATGCTATCAGTATTGAATTGAATTGAATAAACTTTATTTAGGGGATGGAAATCAGCCAGTTGTGAAAAACCACAAAGAGCAGACCTCAGAACAGCCGCAGCACATGTAAGCTGATCCCAGCCTGCACACAAAGAAAATCTACTTAATAGAAATTATTGTGAGTTGTGATTCTTTCACCCACATTGAGCCACTACAAATGATCTTAAGGCTCCCCCACCTGCCAAATCCCACTTTAACCCCTGAATGTACTCACTTTTCTGTTTAGGTGTGGAGGCAAACTATATTCCCATACACTAATTTTATTTTTACATAAACATAGCACAAAGCTCAGTTACGCTTGCACAGAAATAGCTTGTAGAAATGTCCTTCAAAGAGCTACTTGTTGTTTTCTTACTCTGAGTACATTTCAGAGCCTGTACTATTTATCTTAAACTTGAGTAAAGAAGTTGAATCAGCACTTCAACTTTTACCGTAGTATTTTAAACACAATTATCTGTACTTCTACTTAAGAAAGAATGCGTGTATTCTGCCATCCCTGATGTTTCACTGGATGCTCACCCCATAATATTTAGTGATGGAAGTGTGCCACCTGCTGGCAGAGTAAAGTAAAACCTGTGTTTGTCTGCTTCATGAAACACGAGATATTTGACTTGTATTTAACGTTTACCATCTAACAGGATATGTTTCTGCTCTAAATGAACACCTTTAATTCCCATGATTTCAGATGGATGTAGGTCTGCAGTCACTGTGTGCAGCTCATGTTAGGCTCACAGTGAAATGATGTCATATCCTGCTAAAGCCACCAGGTGTCACTGTTGACTTGTTAGCTCATATTTTTTCCATCCTTTCAGAAGTCCTCACGCTGGCACAACGCCTCTCTATATGGGTTTATGAGCTTTGCAACTGGGGTTGTATTTTATATGTTTTTAATCATTAATATTAATGTATTTTTTAATTGTGTTTATTTCTCCTTTGCTCTTTTAGGCCATTGTTGTTACTGTTTTCTTTTGAAGTGTCCCCTTATGAGCTTGTCAGTCACCTGAAATGCTCTTTGAATGACCTTTATTAAAGCTGCTGTATAAATAAAGTCTGATTGATTTGAATGTTTGTATTCAAACAGATCCAGACCAGTCGGAGCACACAGGGCACATTTTGTGAGTGGTAAAACCCAGGGCAGAGAATAAATGTTTAACCGTAATTCTTTTCTAAGCTCGTCACTTGGTGGTTATCTTGGTAACACTTTAAGGTACTTATTTGGGTAAAATCTAAATGAGCTTTAATTTTAATGGTTCCTCTGACATAAAAACTGTATGTTCAGATATATCATCAAGTTTGATGAAATTTATGTTTGTTCACTCTGTCCCAAAATAACATGTGAAAAAGCTTTTTTCTCTTTATGTTAAACATTTACCACCAGCTATAATGTTCCTCAGTCCCGCTGGAGATTTAAATTCAGGATATTTAGAAAGTGTAACCTTTAATTTTTAAAGTTTAACTGAGGGTTAACTGAAACCTGATGTGCTTTTGATTTATCTGAGCTTAAACCAGATGTAACACAGGCTTAAAGGAGATCGAACTTTGGATAATTAAAGGTTTAGCTCAGTTTTTAGTTAGTTAACTGTGAAGGTCTACAGAGGCTTTGTTTTCAGGCTGACACCATAAAAGTGGGGACAGGGACACACAGAAGGGATTATGAAATGTGTTGTCCTCACAGAGACCAACAATAGTTCATGAACTTGTTTCTTCTTCTTGGGCGGAGGAGATTAATGGTTCTCCTGTGAGTTCCTAAAAGCTGGAATCCATGTGTCTCTGAGACATCGCAGAAAGCCAAAGTGAACCAGAAGAGACCAAAGTCCACAGACCGCAGCTCTGCATGATGTTTAAACTGAATGATGTTCAAGATTCTGATTTCTGCACATGTGAAACATGAACAGACTCTAATGCTTTCATCTGCTCTCCTGTAACGTCTGTTTTTTCTTTTTCTCTATGTTTTTCTCTGCAATCAAGTGGTTCTTATTCAGCGATATGAGGAGCAACGTGTTTGTTGATGCTGCCAGAGATCAGACCCACTCTTTTTTACACAAAGCAGATGGACTCGGCCTGCAGGCAGCTGCTGAGATGGAGCGTCTATAAATACCATCAAAGCTCAGCTTTGATCTGGATCAGCAAGTCCAGCAGCTCCGATCAAAACCCGACCAGAGGAAACATGAAGAAGCTCAGCAGGCGCTAAAGAGTTCCTCAGAAGCTGATCAATACCTCTGAACAGTCTTACCAGACAAACAGGAAATGCTGCAGCGTTAGGAACCTCGACCCTGCCCTTCTCCATTGTTTGTCTTGTAGTTGTCATGGTTATAGTCACTTCCTCTTCCTCCTCTTGTCCTCCATTGTCCTCCTCAGTTTTGTCCGGGTTGAGGAACTTTTTAGTGAGTTTATCCAGGTCCTCACTGCTCCCGTTACCTGGAAACACCAGCAAACATCCATCAGCTGTGCATACATGACCAAACAAATTGTGAACCTGAGGAAATACCTACCTGGCTCTAAACCTAATAACTGATTGAGCTGCTCTTGACAGCAAGAACTGCAATCAAGTGTTTGCAGTAACTGGCAATGGGTTTTTCACATCACTGTGGAGGAACATTGGTCCACTCTTCTCTGCAGAGTTGTTTTAATTCAGCCACACTGGAGGTTTTTCCAGTATGAAAGAACTGTTTAAGGTCATGCAAAAGAATCTCAATTTGATTTATGCCTGAATGTCGTCTCATCACCACAAGTCTTGCGGATTTCAAGATGTGGTTATGGCCAGTGAAATAGAACTCAGCTTTCCAAAAAAATATAATTAATCACAGTTCATTCATGATTTAGCAGCTTTTTCTCTTAATAAATAAAATAATCACTTAAAAACTACATTTTATATTTACTCGGGTTATCTTAAATATTATTTAAAAACCTGAGAAATCAGGAAATGGGCAAGTATGTTTTCACTGCACTGTAAAAAGTGTTTTTTTCCAGCATTTGTACTTGTTGTATACATGTGAACTCATCACTGAGCAGTATCATGGTTTTACCTCTTTGAGTAAACACAATCTCCAATTTAACATCTGCCCAGCATTGAAATACCTCAACTGTTTATCGAGCACCTGTGCAGGCTATCGCAGAGACTGTTGCTCCATCCAGGTGCTCCGCAGAACCTGTGGCCCTGCTCGGGACCTCCCTAGAGACTATTGCTTTGCCCGGCGCTGCTGTTTCAGCCATGTTTGCTGGCTCAGTCATGTTAGAGATTGCATGTTGGGTATACAGTAAAAGCTAAAACATTTTGTTTTAGTTCAGGTTCAGGTTCTCAGGCTGTGTGTGTGTTTTTTAATGTTTTAATTTAATTTAATTTAAGGTAAAGGTACATTATCCCGACTAAAAACACTGGCACACTGCTTTTGTGTACTTAAAATACCAAAAAGTCAAGAATAAAGAGCCTGAGTCAAGCTGAAAGGCACTTTAACTGTAATCAAAAAGTAAACATATCAGGAAATCAAATATTTTACTTCTTAAAATGTTCCTGTCCAAATTTAAAAAGAAAAAAGGCCCTCAGGTGCCTCAAATTTTTAAAATGTGACCACCTTGTGGAAGCTTCAGTTTTCTTTTGTCAGTAAAACCCAAAGAGTCAAGAAAGAATTCAAAGTTAAGAGAGACTTACTGTAGAAGCTGTAATCAAAGGTGGCATTGTAGTCAGCGTCGTAGTCTGGAGCTGCTGTGACATCGTCATAATACTGAGCCGCTGAATCTGAGAACAAAATGCACCCATTAGGCTAATGTCAGGGAAAAACACACGTTTCATTCTCTCTGTGACAGCGTCAGTGTTACAGGGTAACTGTTTCCCTCTGTTTCCAGTGCTTTTGCTAAACTAAGTGTAGCCGTGTGGAAAATGGGTGGGAAGATGTTTTTCATCTCCACCAGTGGGCAACGATGTTTTCCTGGGAATCTTCTCTCTACTCTTCTCTACTGTGCTCAGTCAGACCAAGCAAAAAGCCACACTCAAATTTTTTTGAGCACGCCGGTAAAATGTCACGTGCCATCTGCTTCTATGTAGCTCTCGGTCGAGGTGTATATGTTATATATAATTTGTATATGTTTTATATGGGTGTGTTAACTCTTTAGTGTTTGTGCAACATCTGCAGGCTTGTTGGTGTGATTGGACCTTGTGTGAAGATGATGATTTTTCTTTCTTTTGTTTCTTATAGAACTGTTGGACTATCTCCACTGGGGCCCAGAGCAATGCACTAGAGGTTAGTATTGTGTGTAATTGTGTATGTGCAATTGTGTGGCTTTTCCTGTAGCTGGTGTGGGCTTTTTTTGTTTGTTTGTTTTGTTTTTTTGCAGGAAATCAAATGGGAAAATACGCCATTATAGTTGTTGTTGCACTCAATGAGAGACAGGTTTTCTCTTTAAGGTTTTTAAATGGTCTGTTTTCAAAGAATTCAATATGTTCAGAATAAAGGACCTTTTTTATAAATTGTGTTTTGTCTTGAGCTCATTTGGCCAGATAAATGTACCAAGAAATTTGAATAAATGTAAAAAGAAAGTAAACTAAAATAAAGTCACTCAAAGTACCTCTGATTTGTATGCAGCAGACTTGAGTAACCGTGACTCTCTGACCCCTTGCTGCTCTGTTAAGGAGTTGTCTCATATTTTCTGTGTTTTGTACTTTTTTCACATCTCCATGCATCAAAGTTATTTTTCCGTTGGCCTCCAGCAGAAACTGTGGGGAGTGTTTGGCTTCAGATCTCAGTCTAGGCATGTTTTTACTTTACTGCTGAACAAAGGCATTGTTATAAATCCAGTCGCTCTCAGACAGCTTGAACCTCAGCTATCTTTTAGTGCACCTCACTTCATGTTATTAACAACCGTAGGTGCTACTTTATCCATCTTTGAGGTTTGCTGATAACTTGCTGGAGCACAGTAGTTACATCTGATGGTGTCCAAGCCCTGAATGAAGGTGTATGCTTGATGTTGCACATCTGTAGTAGAAGTATAACCTGCAGGGAAGATTCAAGCTTTACAATTTTTGAAAAGTTATTTTATAAAAGCAATTGTATGTCCCTTTTTATTGAGTGTAAATTAAAGAGTGAGACTTTCCCTGACTTTCTCATTGGCATTTTTCTTTATTCTGTTGTTTATGTAGAAAAACTTTTTGTACACATTATATTTAAACATATTTTAATCATATCGCCACTTGTTAATAAATTGGGAATAAAATAAAACCCAAATGTGACACTTAAATGTTTTGCGATAATTAATGTTTTTATTCCTGACTCATTTCAAATGCTCTGGCCGGAGTGTCAGTCTGCTGTTTACCTCATAATGCTGTCTATTTACTCTGGAGGAGGCTGAAACTTGGTGAAAGGAGTCTAACATAAGTCAATGAGTCAGTGAAGCTCACTTCTGACCGAGGAAGGCGATAACAACGTGAGTTGTTGAGGATTTCAAGGACTTTTCTGGCTTTGCCGCTGTTAGTTGATGTTAGCGTTAGTGTTACTGAAACTTTCTTCACGACTCGGACACTTGTCCAATGTGAGACTGTAATCAAACTGTTTATTAGAGGGAAAGTGTGACTGTAAAAATAAAATCAAATCAAAATCTTTTATACAGTCAGGCGTTGAGGTTTTTATCCCACTGCTACTTCCTGTTAGGAACAACTGATCCCAAAGCACTCGTGACTGGGTAAAAATCTTTCAGTCTAGTTGCAAACAAGGCCTGTTGCATGCGCTGGGGTCCAGTCTCAAACCTTACAACACAATAAACTGAAAGATTATTATCAAGCCAGCTTTAAACCAGTGTTTGAGTTCAGTTTTTCACTGTGTGATTAAAAGTGCATCAACAGGATTTGTAGAGTTCTTCCAAACATCACAGAAATGCTGCTATGTGAGCGATCTAAACTGACACGTCATTAACTGACAGCCGCATGAGCCTCAGGTGACCGGAAACCTCACACAGGACGTCAGTGACCATCAGTGGACATCAGAGGGGTTAAAATTGCAGCGCTCACAGAGTAAAACATGCTTGTCATGTGCAAAAGACAAACTACTCCTGTTAGATTACCAGATCTGTAAAACACTGATGATTTGCTGATTCAAAAAAATGTACAAACAGTCTGAAAGTCAAAGCAGGAAGTCTGAAAGCCATAACTGGAGGAACATGGATGGTCGGCACAAAGGGTTAAAAAAGGGATGAAATATAGAACGGTGTAAAGTATGAGCATTTGTGTGAAGGGTTTCTGACTGGGCAAATTCAGCCCTTCAAGTTGGGAAAGTAACACTGAAAATAGGAAAACTTTTTGCTCAGTGAGTTAGAGAGTTGTTGATGCCATAGTTAAAAACACAACCAGCAGGGGACACTGATTCTCTACTCTGTGCCACGGAAGCAGGTGGATGGAGATGCTAGCACACGAAGATCTTAAGAGGATCAACTGCAGAGAGAAAGTTATGAGAAAAACCTTTAGTCCCGGTCTGGTGGGAATCCTGATCCCAGAGGACGGACCTCTTCCTCCTTCACATCAATCAGATGCATGAGAGCCTGAAGTCTGCAAGTTTCTCTGGGAAAAAAGTTTCTGCTCATCATCTGACCACCATCAAACTGATTCACGAGAGAGTCTCAGAGAGTTTTATCTCCACACACAGATAAAACTTCACTTCCTGGTCACTCAACAGCTCATTAAACCCATTGTTACTGTCATGACTTCTGGGTGAAAACTGGTTTTCTTGTTGCTCTGATGATGATCTCTGTAAACAGATATCTGCACAAGCACGTCAACAGACAAGATTTCAGATACCAGATGCTTTCGTTTTTCAACTTCTCCTTACCCAGTCATGGGAAATGAGGAAAAGAGGATTTGCTTAAATGCCATCTTAACATTTGCTGTCATCTGACGATGATTTAGCTTTTAACAAAATTACACCAGAAGCTGGAATCCAAACTTAAACTGCGGAGCCTGGCGTCCACACAGCAGTTTATTTACTTTTCAAACAAATAATAAATCAGTAGACATACAGACATACATGGACTCAAATACAAAAACAGCTGCTGGGCTCTGCACATGAGCCTTAAATTACTTCCTATTGCGACGGTTTCCTCCTTCCTCCTCTAAAACACGTGCAAGACACAAGGATGTGAGTGTGAGTGTGACTCTGAGCAGAACCCTCAAACTGACCACTGAGGGTCTGAATAAACTCAACATGTCGTCTGCACTCACAGAGCTGCAGAGAGTCTCCCATTATCACACCAAACACACAGGAATGGAAGCAGAGCTGCCAGGGGGGATGAAATAAAGTCTTAACACAAGTGTTGCACCTTTTCATATTTTCAGTTTGACAAAATATCCATTTTGACAATCTGGAAAAGATTGTCTGACCCCCGATTTGTGGCTTGCCTTTGCGCATAACACTAAAGGGATCGAACCACCAGCCTTTGGATATACAGGACAGCCAGCTCTACCACCTGAGTCACAGCACAGGGTCTTCACTTTCTTCTAAATGCCCCTTAAAGGTGTAAGGATGAGACAGCAAATGAGGTCAGCCTGTGATAATCTACCATTTTTAATCTGTCAAATCTTATCTGACGTGTCAACCACCATATCACACCTGCTCTTTTACATGAGATTAAAGGGACAGTTTCCTCAAACACCCACCACACACTATGAGATCAAAACAAGTGTGTGAAGGGGGTCCTGGACTTAGAGGGTCTGTCAGGAGATCTGATTGTTTCAGACTTTGTATTTCAGAATTTTCTGTTTCTGAGATTTGAATAAACTCACACACTCTCTTGGGTGTGTGTGTGTGTGTGTGTGTGGTGGGGTTAATTGTTTCTAAATAAGATGTATGCCATCTCTAACAGCATGTCAATCACAATGGTTCATTATACAGGAGAAAATGAAAAACAGCTGACTCACACACACACACACACACACACACACAGGGGCAGAGGTCACTTCCCAATTACACCGTGTCTGTAAACTGTAGCTTCTGATTTGCAGATTAACAAAAGAGAGTGAAAGAAAGAAGAGATGAAAAAAAGAAAAAATAAATGTGGGGACAAAAAGATGGAAAGGAAAATAACTGAAAATGAAATGGTTCAGGGAAAGAGGAAAATTAGAAAAGGACAGACATTGAGACATCACGTCGAGCAGAGGAGGTAAGGAAGAGAAAGAGGGAGTGACAGGAAGTAAAGAAAATAGAAGCTCATGGGGGGTGTCAGAGTAAGAATGTGGGGGCGTTTGTTGGCAAATGACATGACTCAGAGAAATTTTACAAAAACCAGCTGTTCACACAGCATTTAAGATGAATTCAAGCAGAGGCGGAGTGTGTGCGTGTGTGTTCGTGTGTGTGTGTGTAAGAGAGAGAGAGAGAGAAAGAGAGAGAGAGAGAGAGATATTCAGGGACCACTGGTTCCTGCCGACTGAAACAGCTGTTCACATCTGTCCCCTCCAATCTGCTTGAAGGTCCATTAGAAACCTGTCACATGACCATCTTCAGGATACTGGTGATACGTTGACTTGTCAGTGTACAAACAAAGGCCTTCTAATCAAAAATCACACTGCAGAAAACAATGAAATGTGAATGAAACTCTAAACATCTGGACAGCTGTTAGAACACTTGCAAAATAAAAAGCCCCCTATGAGGGTCTTTCTGAGCACACACACAGGCACACACAAACCCCCCCCCCCACACACACACACACACAGCTCGTATTGTATCTATTACAGACTTTATCAACATGTTAAATTAACATGTGAGTCCGCAGTCCATTCTCATGGCGAGGCATGAGTCACAAAAAAGTGATCTATTTTATCGTGTTGTCATGAATTGCCACAACTTTATGACAAAAGCATTTAAATAGGAATTATACTTCATGTCTGTAACACATATTTTGTCCGGACACTTCAGGGCAGACCTGTCAACATGGCAGCCAAGAAAACAGAGCTTAAAAAGAGGTGTCAGCTCAAATTGTGAGCTGTCTCGAAACCTAATCAAGCCATTTGTGTGTTTTATTACATATTAACTGAATATTAAAAAATGTGGTTATGGGTAAAGCGTAAGTTATTCCTCTGTATTGAACCTAGCCTGGAACTAGCAGTTGCCAGTGTTTATGCTTTGGTCTGTGTTGCTCTGACCAAAACATTACTTGGTTGTAGTTGCTTTGTTCAAGCTGATCCATTCTCTTCCAGTTGATTCAGGGAATGGTGGCACAAGAAGCGGCCAGAAATATATCAGAGGAACTGACAGTATTAAAAGGGTGGATCACAGTCATACACCCATTCACTTTTTCCAACACATAAGTGCAGTCCACCTAACATTCACACGCTGATAAATACATCAGGAGGGTCAGCATTTTGCCAAAGGATACTTTGACACACAGACTAGAGCAGGCAGGGATCGAACCGCCAACCTTCCAATTAATAGAGGACCTGCTGTACCTTCCTGAGCAACAGCCACACCATTTTAAGCTAGTGTGCAGGTTATGGCGTAGGGTTTCAAACTCTGGTCTCAACTAACCCTTCAAACCTCTGAATTTCTCACTTTTTGCCCATTTGAAATGAGACAGATTCACAAATGTGTTCAGGGATGTACATTAATGGATTAAGAGTTGTTACTGTTTCACAAACAGCTGTCAGACTGCTTTTGATTCATTGTTCTGGTGTCACTGAACATTATGATTTTGATGGGGCGATTTGTTGCCTACAGCTGTGAGTCAGATTCCTTCCTTTGACTTTGATACATTCCTGCAGCCTCACACAGCATTCAGGAACTGAACAAGCGTGAACTGCTCACCTACATGTAGCTGTAAGTTCATTAACGCGTGGATGAGTCAGCATCTGATGGTAAATACAGTTTTTTGTCCTTCTATTTATCCTACAGGTCACCCAGCTCTTCTGATTGTTTGTAACGAGGTCAGTGGTCACTGTGCTCACATACAGACTGCTCTGAACACTCAGTGAATCACAGTTTTTTTTCTACTCTAGGATCTGTATGAGATCATACAGAGAGGACAGAAGCCACACCCACCCTCAGTTCAAATCAGAATAAAGGAGCCATGAACGAGCTAAAAACACAGCTCAGATCATTGGGTGCTATCCCCCAGCAGGCTTCCAAAAGTCAGCCAATCAGAACAAAGTGGGCTTTTAAGGAGGGAACTTCTTCTTCCTCAGCCCTGTTTGCTTTAATCAGTTCCAGATTTCTCACAAAGCAGCAATCCCCTGCAGGACAGTAAACTAGACATCAACAGTTACTGTCTTTTCCACCATAATCTAATAAAAGAAGGCTATGCGTAACTGCAGCATCAGTCAAGTTCCATTTCACTGCTATGAAGATTTAATTACACATCTGATACTGAATGACACAGAGTATAAACCATTCACTTACAGAGAAAGTTTGAGCTCTAAAACACATGACACTTTTACATCTTCGCACAGTCGACTTTCCTGCTAAACTGACAGAGAAAGGAAGCTGAGGCCATGAATGAAGCTGAACCCTCTCACTTCAGCCTCACATACAAACAGAGACAGGGTGAAGGGTGAGAGGTGAGGTGAGGGGGGGCAAACTCCTCAGCACTACAGTTAAACAGTCAAATAAATTCAGAACAGGAAGTGGAACAGCTGCAACAGACTCACCAGGCAGCAGCAACAGCAGCAGATACACTCCAAGCAGATAAAGTGACAGAAACCTGGGGGAGGACATGACTCCCATGGAGAAAGAGAGAGAGGGAGACAGAGAGAGAGAGAGAGAGAGGGAGACACAGAGAGAGAGACAGAGAGAGAGAGGCTGAATGGATGAATGAATGGATGGATGGATGGATGAAAGGGAGATTCAGAGACAAAGAAATAAGAGAGCAGAGAGAGAATAGAGAGGCGTGATGGTCTGAGCGACTGAGCTCTGAATGAACATGAACACAGACTGAAAAGGGGAGGAGAGAGGGGGGAAGGGGAGGAAGAGGAGGAGGAGGAGGAGGAGGAGGAGGCGGTGTTCTGGTTTTCCTGCCAAGTTTGTTCCCTGTTTGCCAAACATGAAGAAAGAGAGAGAGAGACAAAAACTTAGATCACACTGAAAGTGGCAGGTATAGTCAGAGCATTAAAGGGTCCTTCCACTTTATTTCCTCTTTGGGTTTCACGATGGTGTCTCCTTGGGTCAGACTAACATTACACCCTACCTCTGCTGAGTGCTCAGTCAGAGTAGAAAACTGCTCTATAAGAACTAGTCCATTTATGATGGAAATAACAGAGAATACTACACTGATGTGAAAAAGTATTTGCCCCCTTAGGGTTTTTTTTTTTTACATATTTGTCAAACTTACATGTTTCAGTTCATCAAATAAATTTTAATATCACACAAAGATAACCCAAGGAAACACAAAACACAGTTTTTAAATGATGATTTCATTTATTAAGGGTGAAAAAAAAAGCTGCAATCACTTCCCACTCTTCTTTGCAGAATTGTCACGTTGGAGGGTTTTCCAGCACGAACAGCCTGTTTAAGGTCAAGCATCTCAATCGGATTTAAGTTTGAACTTTGACTAGGCCACTCCAAAACCAGAGGCGGACTCACTGCTGTGATCATTGTCCTGCTGCATAATTCAAGTGTCCTTGAGCTTCAGGACATGAACTGATGATCTGACTTTCTTCTTCAGGATTTTCTGGTAGAGAGCTGAATTCATGGTTTCATCAATTATGTCAATTTGTCCCAAAGCAGCTCCAGACCATCACACTACTACCACCGTCTTTGACCATTGGTATGATGTTCTTTTTATTAAATGCTTTGTTGTTGGTTTGTTTTCTCATTGGAGCTCTCCCATGGATGCAATTTTTGCCCGCTCTCCTTATTGTTGAGTCATGAACTCTGACCTTAACTGAGGCAAATGAGGCCTTCGGTTCTTTAGAATTGGTTCTAGGCTCTCTTGTGACCTGGATGAGTTGTTGATGTGCTCCTGGGGTAATTGTAGTAGGTCAGCCACTCTGGATAATGACTCTCACTGTGGTTTGCTGGAGTCCTAATTCCCTAGGAATGGCTTTGTAATCATTTCCAGACTGAAAGATACCAGTGACTTTTTTTTCTTATAGGTTCTTGAGTTTCTCTAGATTGTGGCATGGTGTGTTGCTTTTTGAGATCTTAACTGATCAATATATATCAATGCAGGCGAATACAAATTCATATTGATATGTGTATGTTTTAATGAATCAAAACCCTCGAATCATACTGTCAAAATTCTCTAAGTACACGCTGAGGAGGAGGAGTTGCTGCAATCTTTCCTTTTACATCAATCTTGCATCCTTTGCTTATCAGTCAAACAGGGCAGTGAATGATGCAGTCAATAAATATCTGCATTACAACCTGGAACACCTCGACTGTCCAGAGACATATGCTAGGGTCCTCTTTGTGGTCTTCAGTTCAGCATTCAACCACATCATCCCTGAAGTCCTCCACCCACACTCACCCAGCTCAGGGTTCCAGCCTCCCTCTGTCAGTGGATTAGACTTTCTGGCAGACGGCAAGCAGCGAGTGAGGCTGAGAATCACACATCCATCCCTTCTTTACTCCATAATTTATTCCTACATATTTTCACATATATCTGCATTACATGTAAATGTGCTACTCATGCTGTTATTGTCCGTTTGCCTATTCTGTTAAGTATTTTCAGATGCACATATGCACATACACATACTTGGACAATTGAGCTGATTCTGATTATTTAGCTTTTGAATCATCGAAAGAGTTTCAATTAATTTGAAAGCCTCACTTTTAGCCTTTACTGGCTTCTCTTCACTGGCTTCCTGTTAAACCTAGAATCAAATTTAAAATCTTTCTCTTCACATTCAAAATCTTGACTAATCGTTCCTGATATATCTTTATGACCTCAAAGTACCGTATTATCTAAGCCCTTCATTCTCAGACTGCAGGTTCCTAGAATGGGAGGAAGCGCCTTCAGCTTTCAGGTTCCTCTTTTTTTTTTCTTCTTTTTTTTTTTTTACAGCCTGTCATGTCTGGCAGTTTGTGCAAGCAAAATAGTAATCTGAATGCACTTTTATGCCAAACATATTTATTCTCCCAAGATGAGCTCTATAGATTCTCTGTAGGCTTATCTTGTTGATGTTTATTCTTTTATTGTGATTTTGTGTATATATACATATTTTGATTATTCTTGAATTGACAGGCTGAAAGAGAAAAGGAAAAGAAGAAAAGGGTGGGAGAAAGGGGAAAGATAGAGGGGGACAGAGCACCAGCTAATTAACCAAAATAAATAATCATTGTATACACATACATATATTTACACACACATGCACACATATTGA
>VUQK01039546.1:0-15198 GCA_015106715.1 Bujurquina vittata
CTTGTCATTCATGAGATGTGTGTTATGTTGTATGTGAGAGTCGTGCTTTGGCCAGGCAAACTCGCTTGCTACTTTGGCTTCGCTGCATGTTTTGCAGAGCAAACGGTTCTTTTTTTATTTTGGCTTGTTGAGTGGATGTCCGCCCTGCCAGTTTGCTTAGCCGTGATAATGGGTTAGCATTCGCGTCACTTAACTCCACCACACTGTTCTTACCTAGCTAACCTGCACGGTGCGTGTGAACAAGGCACGTACACACAATAGGATGCGATGATTGGCTGCATAAGTGAACCGTATCGTATCATTGGCTTAACACCTGACACTCACTGGCTTAAACTACAAAATGGTACGGAAAGAATTTTTATTGGTCTAATTAGTTTACGGTTCATGTTGGATTCAATTTTTTGCGCTGCATAGATTTTCTTGTGCGCTGAGAATGTGTGAGCAGTGCGCGATTGCGCAAGCGCGCAGCTTAGAGGGAACATTGGTCTCAGGGCAGTGACAGCAGATTCCTGGAACAACATCTGAGGTCTCTGTCCAGAAGAGAGCAGTCCTGGAAACAGCTAAGATACTGCACAGGACCCTCAAACTTCCAGGCCTCTAGTAGAGGACCTGAGTTTGGAGGACAGAGACCACCTGTAGGGGCGAGTGGGGAAGTTTTAAATATATGTTTTCCTATATTCCTTCAGCAAAGCAAGTAAAGGAAAGTCAGTCAAAGATCACAACAATTGCAATAATTGTTCCGACAAAGCCCATAATAGGCAGTTTTAAATTTGGAATCTGACTAAATTGCCATTACACTAAAATCATAGAGCCTTTTAACATCAGTCTAACAATGAAAGCATTTATTCAGGGCTTTATCAACCAGCCTGTTGCCAGACAGTGAAAGGCATCATCACATTTTATCTCGGTGTTAAAAGCATGGATGTAATTAAGTCCAGTCGATGAAGTGGTCAGGGGAAAAGAGAGATAGATAGAGATAGATTTTCTTTTTAAAAGTTTATATACATTCGACTGAAGACCTTTTTTTTCTTCAATTTTAATGACATTTTTTTGTGGTTTAAATTTGTTATTTTAAAATGATTTGTATATTTTATGTGCATGAGGCATCTTTTATCATTCATGATGTCTTTTGCTGTTTTTCCTTGTGATATATACAAAAATCTTTGAATTAAAAACGTTTTCAGTATTATTGCTATTTTGTTATTTATGTTTTTATTTGAAACCAGAAATGTTCATGGTGTATCATAAACCAGCAATCCAGTTTCACATATCTTTCATTTTTTGTACAGCAAATATCAAATTAAAACCCGTCCATCTAATTAAGAAACTTTATAAAGCAAGACCTCCACCAAGGCAGCTCCCTCTCTGGGCAGTATTTCCTATTAAGGGAATAATATTGCATTTTGTATATACTTGTTTTATTTTATTTGTTCTTTAGGGAGTTGTTAATGCATTAAATAAGGGGAACAATCAGAGTAGCATGACAGATGTTTACTTTATAATGCGTACTGATTTGTAAATAGCTGTTCATGAATACCTTGAGCTTATTATATATGACCGCCTTGGTGGAGGTAATAAAGCTAAGTGATGGAAATATCTCAAATGATTATCTAGTTTACTTGAAATCTGATGTAAATGATGATGCATAATCATTCTAAGGTTGACAAACCTGTCCTCTTCCTATCCTAAAGTCAATGTCTCTGTCTCCAGCACATAAATGTCATGAATTAGTCCACCCCTCAACTGAAAAACACTTCATTGTCACCTTTTTTTTGTAAGATTTTTCTTACTTGATATCAGTAACATTCATTTTTGAACCCTTTCAACATAAACAACTAAAATAAAAATCCAATAAACCTAAATTTCCAACAAAATGTGAAAATATGAATAAAAATATTTATATCCAGAATAAAGTATGAACAAATAGGACTGCCCAGCACTACATGCAGGTACAGCTTCAGTGCAGTAGATTAACATTAGCTCAGTGAGGTGTCTGACATCAGAACACAGCCAAACATTACAAACAAGAACAAACTGAACATTTGAAGGAATCAAAGCTCAAATACAGCCTTTCAAGATTGTGTGTTTGTGTGTCACACAGTGGTGTGGACATCCCAGTGTCAATAAACACAATGAACTCAATTATCAGTGGACTCTCCCACTCGTGGTGTTCCTGTGTAGCCAGCAGTTATTTTTTTTGCTGAAAACTGTCCATTATGGTAGTCACCTTGCTCCATGGCTGTGGTGCTGTGGTTCTCTGCTGGAGCTGCTCAGGCTTAGCTTGGGTAGATACACACTAATTAGACCTCTGCGCTGGGTCTTTGCACAGCCTAGGTACGCAACCAACTGGCATTTATTCCTGTGTGAGCTGCGTTATGTGTGTTAATCACCTTGTGGTCGTGCACTGGTGTTTTATCTGCGGCCAACAGAGACAAAAAATGCCTTTGTGGTTCACTCCGTTCACGTCCATTCCAGTGAACAGGTTAATTACAACGTTCCGGGCTGCGTGTAGTTACATTTCTCGAGAGGTGCAGCCTTGTGCGCACTTCTCAGGTGGTCTTTGAGGTTGGTGGGTTTTTTCCTTTGAGAACTGTTCCGCACATTTTGTCATCTGTCTCTCTGTTGCACTCAGAGAAATCCCATATCCCAAACTTTGTCAGTTTTTGTTACGATAATAACCTTGTCTCAGACCACATGAAAGCAGATTTTAAGTAAGGTATCTATCCATGAATTAGTGTTGCTTAGGTTTTCAGCTGTCTCTGTCACTTGTGTAGCTTATAGTGGAACATCACTTGATATTTGACATTCTCCCTCCTTCCAGTGTCCTCTGAAAGATGGATTATGCAGATTAAAACTGAGGTTTTGCTTTGAATAGTTGCGGGTATTGTTGGCCAGATGTCTTGTGCCTAATTCTAGGATTCCTCCCCGTGACAAATCTAGAAATCCAATTATGTAGTTATACCTAGCCCATCCTTAAAGGTGGCTCCTTGGTGCATTTTTATGTAAATGATTGATTGTCCATCCCATTTACAGTATCATCTGTGACGTCAGTCACGGCAGTTATGTGTACCTTTTGATACCTTCCTCTTTCTCTTTCTCCTTGCTCAGTCTGTAAAGCAGCCAAAGCAGATTTGGTCTTCCTGGTTGACGGTTCCTGGAGTATTGGCGATGAAAATTTCTTGAAGATCATCCGTTTCCTGTATAGCACCAGTGGAGCTCTGGACCGGATCGGGCCAGATGGCACACAGGTACTGTACCACAGGGGGGTCATATTTAGCATTCTTGAAACACTCAAATTTAAGTAGCTCGTGAAAGCTTTGGCATCTGTTGTTCTAAACTCCCCACTTTGACAGGTTATTGACAGACAAGCAGGTGCAAAAATACCACAAAACTGAGCAATGAAAGGTATTGACTTGACTTTTCTTTGGGAGCATGGCAACATCTGCACTTTGCCTGAGGCACAGTAGGCTTCTCGTCCTTATTGTGGATAGTGGAGGCTTGCCATGCGCCGCTTCGGCAGCAATGAAAGAGATCATCAGTGGTGGTGTCATTATTGATCATGATTGATCCATTTACCTCCCACTGCACATACCACACCTCACACAAAACTACTACTACTACTACTATTAAAACATTTATTAAACAAATTTAAATGTATTTATATGTCTCAGCGTCTTCATATCGTCACCTGGAATGATTTTCCAACAGTTTGAAGACGTTCCAAGTGAAACATAATTTCAGAGAGCTATTATTAATAGCCCGCGGATAAATAGCCACCACTTATACTACAAATCCCACAATGCACTGCAGCCAAGCTCTGCGCACTAACCCGTTTTCCCCCTGTGCCAATGACATTGATCAGTGGATATAAATATTGCTCAGCACGTTTTACAGCAACATTTAGGCTAGCCTGACCCTCCAAAAATGGCCAAACAAAAAGTGGAAAACAGGGATTTTCCAAACAGATGGGAGGCAAAGGACCTGATCGCTGACATTGGAGGCAAGCAGTCTGCTTTCCCCGCCTGTGATGTGCGGGGAAATAAGCAGCGCAGCAAAATCCTGAAGACAGAACGTGTCATAATCACCATAACACAGACAGTACACTTTATAAGAGACAAAGATTTAGATCAGCAGAGGTGTCGGAAGAAAATAGCTTCTGGATTTGGTGACATTCCTTATCACAGAGGTGCAATGAGCTACCTACGGAAATCTGTGAGGGAAAGGTGTCTGTGAGAGTGGGTCTTTTTCTGAGGCATAATGAAGCTTCTTAATGGGTTAAACCTGCAGCCTCAGAGACGTGTGCTTACGCATATGCATGATGCAGTTTAAAGCTTTTCAAGTCAACTTGCACCTGCGATGCAAAAAGGGAATTCATGTTTCTTTCCATATTGCCAAAAAGTCTCCACCCGCTGGTTTGCAGCTGCACTTTTTGCTGAGAAGCTCGACACTGTGCAGTTTATGCAGTTTTTGTTCAGAATTCACAGTTTTTACCTGAAAAAAGTGCAATAAACTAATTTCCACTGATGTTATTTTTGAATCAAAATATAATTTTATAATTTATTTAATGTGTTGAACATTAAAAGACGTTTTTCTGATAAAAATATTTTCAGTTTTAGATGTTCAATAAACGTTAATCCTGCTTGGCCCGCCTTGTCCCGTCCTGTGATTGAGTTTGGCGCCCGTGCGCTAAGCTCAAAGCAGCTGGAAGAGCGGATGCTGTTTGATTGTGTTTGTTGAATTCTGAATAAACAGCAGTGACACCAGCAAAGCCTCCCCCCCCTCCATCACAGCTCCTCCACCCTGCACAGCGGCAACCACACATACCATCCTCTCATCTTCTCTGTGTCTCAGAAAGATGCCACAGCTGGAATCATGTTTTCATATTTGGACTCATCAGACCAAAATTCAGATTTTCTCTGGTCTTCTTTTTTCTTGAACTCCCCAAGAAGTGATTAGCTACCACAAAGGCCTAGTTTATGCAGTCTCTAATTGTCTCTAATTATAATCTCTAATCGTTAATGTTGAGCATGTCTTCTTCTTAAATTGTGTAAAAGCACCGGTGTGTGCTCTAAACTGCTGTTAATCTGTTACTTGATCTATAAAGGTGGTAACTCTGAGGGTCTCATTTCTTTTATGTTGCAGTCTAGTTAAATTGGCCTATTTTTGCATGCCAACACTGATGTGGTACAGCACCCCTGATCATATGAAATGCATTAAGAAGACAATAAATGCCACCACTTAAAAGATCATCTCTGTGCCAAGCAAGAACATCAGTGGCTACATTGAGGACTCTGAACAAAAAGAATATTTTTTCTCATTATCAAATTGTATTTGATGTTTTTTAGATTGATATCTCCAATATAGAGCTTAGTGAAACTACCATGAAATGAGTGGCTGTGTCCACACCTTTGTCTGTTATTATAAATATTTTAAAATGCATAAAAATCAAATCAAACTGGTAACCTGTTTAATGCAAATACTTTTGTATTTGACTTGATGATAAATCGTTATCTTTTGATTAGGTGATGAATATATTTGGCCTAGTCCTTTACATTAGCTTCAGTGCTGGCATCTAGAACACCATCTGGCCTCTTGCAGCGCTGATGTGCAGCAGATCCCAAAAAAATAGGACAAAGTAGTGAAAGAGCACAAACTAAGTTATGCTAATAGCAAGTCAATATTTTTTGTCAGCAATTTACACTTTTCTTTTGCTTTTCCCAGTTGAATGGAATCTCTTCATTTCCGTGTTTAGTCGTGCTCTGCTGTAGCAGCGTGTTGCACCAAGCTCTCACTGTGCCGCTCTCATTTAGATTGATTGATTGATTTTTGTATTTCCAAAAAAAGAATATTCCTGTGTGGTCTCCCAGGTGGCCACAATCCATTTCACTGATAAAACAACTCATTTTCCTGTTCTGTATTAGAGAGCTCTTCACAGCTGACAGTGTGTTCATCTATGCTTTTGTCAGTGCCCCCCCCCACTGATGAAGCTCCATTCAGTCACAGTGCCATGAAGTTTAAGCTTAGCCTTAGTTTGAGAGAACATTGTATAGACTGCCATGCAAGTATTTTTAAGGCGTATGCATATGTGGCAAAGTAAAACGAAGCATTCCAGGTAAAAGAAGACTAAGGGAAGGTACAATCAGAATTTTATTTTATTTTACTAATCAGTTTAAATTAAGAAACGCCACTATTGAATAAAAACCCAGTTCAGCGATCAAAGCAAACGTATAACTGAAGAAAACTGCCAAACTCCAAAGTCCTGCCAACTCCCTGATTCCACAGGAAGAAGGAACGGCAGGGACACCGCAGCAGTGACAGGTGGTGAAAAAGTGCAAATCCTAATTGATTATCTTTACATCCTTTTAGAAATACAAAAGGGTTTTGATCTTAAAAAAGCTGAAGCAAATAGAAATAATTTCTTACCATATGCCTGTTTAAAATTGTGGTGCCGAATTATAAATGCGTTTTCCACCTTCTTTTAAAGTAACTTTGCAGTTATTGCAACACCCTCTGACTGTTTGCCATGGTGTTCATTAAAGACTTCTAAGTACGGTGTCAATTAGCTTTTGCCCCTTTTCAGAGGGTGAAAAAGGTTTATTTTATGTTTTTTTTATTATTACGGTGGCGCGGTGGTTAGCACTGCTGTCTCACAGTTTGAATACCATCTGGAAGGCCCGGGTTCAATTCCACCTTGGCCCGGCCTCTCTCTCTCTCTCACTGTGGAGTTTGCATGTTCTCCCCGTGTCCGTTTCCTCCGGGTACTCCGGTTTCCTCCCACAGTCCAAAGACATGCACTCACTGGGGTTAGGTTAATTGGCTAATCTAAATTGCCCATAGGTGTGAGTGGTTGTCTGTCCTCTCTGTGTTGGCCCTGTGACAGGCTGGCGACCTGTCCAGGGTGTACCCCGCCTCTCACCCTATGTTACCTGGGATAGGCTCCAGCCCCCCCGCGACCCTGAGAAGCAGATGGATGGATAGTATTTTTTAATGATTACTATTAAAAATTGATCCCGATTTTAGTTTAGTGAAATAAGGGTCAGCGTGACAGCTTCAGAATTCTCTTATTTCCTCTACATAATATATTGCTTTGAGACAGAAAAGATGGCTGTGGGTTCTGTGGGATTGGCCTTAAACATGCATTCTTTCTACCTTCCAGCAGGGGGCAACTCCTATAATTTCAAAAAGCAGTATGGTCATATGTGAGAAAATGGTCCTTCAGCTGCGTGGCTCTGCAATCTCATTAAACACTTTCCTGATGCTTTTTGGGTTCAAGTAGTCTTAAATACAACAATCTGAATCAAAAAAGAGGATTAAGTGAGATTTCCTTTTCTGTGTGCTTGACAGTGTTCTATTATGTCTGTAGTTTTCTCCCAGAGAGAAGAGGTTTAGCTCAATCTATTGTCTCTGGCTTCCTATTGGTAGTCCACTCCCATCTCTCATACTTCACACCTTTCAGTGACCTAATGCTGGAGCTTTTTCAGCTAAATTGTAGTTAACTGTGGCTTCTCTTTTGGTTGAATAGTTGCATTGCTGTGTTTTGTGGCAGGTGGCTATCGCTCAGTTCAGTGATGATGCACGGACTGAGTTTAAACTGAACTCATATAGTGACAAGGAGCGTCTGCTGGATGCCATCAACAAGATCTCCTACAAGGGAGGAAACACCAAGACAGGTGAGGACACGCACATGCAGGCTGCTGCTTCTCTGTGGCAGAACTGCGTGAGTCATTTAATGGTGGATACATTTGTTACTGCATGACAGATACTGGTGTGTGTGCTTGACACCAGTGTGCAAACGTATACGAGCTATATGACTGCAGCAGATAAAATCCATCTTTTCCCTGCAGAAATAATCTGAGAAATCTGTTTGAGACAAATCCACAGTCCATGTGTGCACACTCAAACACAACTTCCTAATGACATTATCAATACTAGTGAGCAGAAGGTGACCGCAAGCAGAAAATTAATTATCTTTAAAAAAAACCCCAAAGTGTGTTGTGTTGTTTGCTTGACGTCAACATGCTGTAGGTGTGTGCACGTCAAACATTTCCCTTTCATCGTGCAGAATCTTGTACGTGGATAAGTGCATGGAATGCTTGTGTAATGAGATGAAGTCTGCAGGGAAGCAGTGAGAGGTGTAGTCATTAATCGGTGTTTACAAAGCAGTGCAGGCGCTTTCGTCCGACAGGGATGAGCCTGAAGAGAATAGATTTGTAACAGCTGCACTGCTGGGGAGGAATTCTCCCACTGCTAATGTCACACTGTAAAACACTAATCCTCACTTTCTTTCAGGAAGCCACACTTACTGGGCTCTCCAGATTGCAATTAGCAACGTGTTTTCTGCTGTTCCCAGAGGCCCAGAAAATATCAGATCACTAGCTCTATTCAGTATTCCAACCATGCAGCAATCATATCCAAAGAGGCTAAAATGGATACATTGTTGACTTTCTTTTTGTTCCGCTGACAGTCATTGTATCAGCTTAATACACTAATAAACGACTTAAATTATTTTTTTGAATTTTTAAAATCACCTTAATGGATTTTTCCATTCATGATTAAGTAAAGAAAAAAGTTCAGGAGCATGTATAAGTTAAGAAATGAGGCAGATAAAGATCTGATCAAATCAGAACTTCCAACATGAATAGTTTGGGGAGGTCGGGGGTGCACACAGCGGCTGTGTAGCAACAGCCTCAGATGTGGAACTGGCCGCGCAGCTGCTGTGGAAACACGCATTCTCCTCACACATTCAGTCAAACTTGTGATGTCATTTCGCTGGTGGGACGCGCTGATGTAGCACTCTCTGATGTGCATCAATAATCCTGTTTTTTCATCACAACTTGGAATTAAATCTTGATCCTGCAAGGATTAATAATTTGCATGACATTTAAAATAAAGCTTTCTAGAAGGTTTTGGTCCATTTAAATTTACAAACCATTCAGCGTCTTTGATGTTATGGGTTTTTTTTAATGCTTAACATCGCTGTAAATGAGGTCCCTCTGAATTTTTCCTTTATTGCATAAAGCAAACAGTAGGTGCCAACAGGAGAATTATCCTTGGAAGGAAACCCAACAGCAGCAGTAGCAGCAACAGTAACTTCATGTTCCCAAGCTGACTACAAAGACTTCTGCCACAAGGATTTCAGACGCAGCAATTTAACATGGCGCCAAATTAAAATCGTGCCCCCTCAGTGAAAGGATCAGCATGTGGAGAGGCTTCAACTTCCAGCAAAAATTAAACAGGAAAAAACTCTTTGATGCAATTTCATTATTCAATTCTGTTTGCAATGTCTTGTCTCGGATGTAGACTGGTAACATTTTTAATTACATACCCAGAGAATTTTTGTGTATTGTTGAGAGTAAAGCAGCATTTTGTTGTCTGATTTAACAGTACAGAGAGTTTCTCTCAGAATAATCTCTGATACACCTGAGAATGCTGCTGAAAATGGATTAATTTTTGATTTCCCATCCCTGCAAAGTCTGCTGTGACAGGCTTGCAGCTTCACTAATGACTTTTTTAACTGGAACAGATGGTGTGAAGTAAAATCAGCATAATAAAAAAGATCCTCTGGTAATAGACATGTTGTTTTAAATAACTCAGCTCTGCTGGTGCATATCTCTCTTCTGCTTCTGTTTCTCAAATGCAGAGGACGCTAATTTACATATATAACTAATAAGAATTGCAATATTTTAACAATTATTTGAAATGGTTCTTCTCTCTGCTCAATTAGGTCGAGCCATCCAGCATGTGAAGAAAAACATCTTCACGGAAGAGGCAGGAGCAAGGAGAGGAATCCCCAAGGTCCTCGTGGTGCTCACTGATGGTCGATCTCAGGACGACGTTAACAAAGTCTCCAAAGAAATGCAGATGGAAGGTTTGGAGAAAGCCCAGAACTGTGGTTTATGTTACATGCACATTGTGTAATACAGAAATGCCAAACTGTCATATGTTCTGCACCTTTGAAATGTGCACTTCAGAGTCCTCGTTCATATTCCTCCTTCAGTTATTCTATTGTTGGAGACAAATATTTTCCCTCCCTCTATTTCCATTAAAGGTTACATTGTGTTTGCAATTGGTTTCGCCGATGCCGACTACGGGGAGCTGGTGAGCATTGCCAGTAAACCCAGTGATAGGCATGTCTTCTTTGTGGATGACCTGGATGCATTCAAGAAGATCGAAGAGAAGCTAGTGACCTTTGTGTGCGAAGCTGCGACTGCCAGTGAGTCCCTACTTTGGTTTTAGAACAAAGTTAAATGTAATCCTGAAAAAGATCACATTACATTAGCTGCACTGGAAACTACACTCAAAGTTCACAGAGTGTGTGATGTATCTTAATTGCTTTAATGGAAGTGTCTGGATTTGTTAGTTTTAAAGGCTGTCGTAATTAGACGCACTTTTTGTCTTTCACAGCTTGCCCGGCTGTACCGATGAGTGGCAGCACAATGCCAGGTAAAAGTCCAAGCATGCTTTACTGCAGCCAGTCTGTTGTGCCATTGTGTCATGCTTTGAATAATGAATATGTATAGAAAACAGCAGAGTAGCACAGAATATAAAGCAAGTGTGTACTGTGGTGTTAATGTGTTCTTGGATACTTAAACACAGCTACTGAGGGTGTGTAAGATGTGCAAGATCTACAGCCGTACAGGGGCAGGGCTTCTGGGGAGGCTGGGAGGACAGCAAACCCTCGGCCTGGGCCTAGAGCAGGTCCGGATGGGAGAGAGGGTAAGGTTTCAGGTAGCCAGGCCTCTATCACATCCAAAGAGAGCTGGAGAACGCAGGCCCTCTCCTGATGGTATCCAGATTAGCACGGTGTATGGCTAAAGGCATAGCCTTTAGGTTTATTTGGCTTTATTTTCATTCTTACATTTAACTTTATGACACGCAAATATTCAAGTGGCTCGACAAAATTTTCTCCAAGTGTATTTTGGGTTAATCTTCTACATTCAGTGAGGTTTTCACCGCCGTCCTTTTATTCATGACTCTTCCCGTCATCGTTGCATCCTCTGAGCGCTCATTCTCCAAGTTCAAATGCATTTAAACTGCTTGAGGAGCACAGTGTTCGTTGTATGCCCAACAAATAGTAGTGAGTAGGTCTAAAGTACTTCATATTGAAATTGTGTTTGTGAACATGTGGGCCGCTGTGCCAGTTTTACGAAACTTAAAGCAACTGATACAGACCTGAGCTGATACAGGCTGTGAGCTGATACAGGCTGTGAGCTGATACAGGCTGTGAGCTGATACAGGCTGTGAGCTGATACAGGCTGTGAGCTGATACAGACCTGAGCGGATACAGGCTCTGAGCGGATACAGGCTCTGAGCGGATACAGGCTCTGAGCTGATACAGCCCTAAGCTGATACAGGCTCTGAGCTAAAACATGCTGTGAGCTGATACAGGCTGTGAGCTGATACAGGCTGTGAGCTGATACAGACCTGAGCTGATCCAGGCTCTGAGCTGAAAAAGGCCTGAGCTGATACAGGCTCTGAGCTGATACAGACCTGAGCGGATACAGCCCTGAGCTGATACAGACCTGAGCTGATACAGGCCTGAGGTGATACAGGCTCTGATAATATTTTATTACAGAGATTAATGGCAATAAAAGGTAATTAAGGGTACTGTGCTGTAGTGGTTTGAATCATATCTATCTAATAGATGGGGAGTCTTCGTCACACACTGGGGTTAATTATGGAGTTCCCCAGGGTTCCATGCTGTTTTAAAGGCAGTATTACTAGAAGGCCTAGCATACATTTTCATTGTTTTGCAGATGATACCCAGCTTTATCTATCCATGAGGCCAGACTACACACACCAGATTGTTAAACTGATACTGATACTGATAAGTTAATGCATGCATTTATTACTTCTAGGTTGTTCTATTGTAATTCATTATTATCAGGCTGTCCTAAAAACTCCCTGAAAAGCCTTCAGCTGATCCAAAATGCTGCAGCTAGAGCACTGACAGGGACTAGAAAGAGAGAGCACATTTCTCCCATACTGGCTTCTCTTCATTTGCTCTCTGTTAAAAGCATCTTGTGGTGACTGTGCTATATAAATAAAACTGAATTTAATTGAATTTACCAAAATGAAATAGTTATAACAGGTTATAATTCTACCGTGTGTCAACAGGTTTCCGTATGATGGAGCTGTTCGGGCTCGTTGAGAGTCGGTACAGCAGCATCTCTGGCATTTCCATGGTACCTGGCACCTTTAACACTTTCCCCTGTTTCCACCTGCACAGCAACGCTCTGCTGGCACAGCCAACCAGGTACACAAGCATTCAATAAATAATGCCTTATTTAATGATTGCTTTACTGCTGCGCCTCACTGGAAAAGACATCATAGTCAAAGACAGATGAAAATGCAGCAAATAGCTTCTGGAAAAGAAGCAAGCTTTGATTTCACCAGCTGAGTATTGACTGCATCCAAAACCCGTAGCCCACACTGTTTGACCGAAAAAAGAGACCATCAATGAGGTTTACCTGGCTCTGATGTTTTCATTTTGGCTTCAGGTACATCCATCCTGAGGGGCTGCCTTCTGACTACACCATTACCCTGCTGTTCAGACTGCTGGCTGACACTCCTGAGGAGCCCTTTGCCCTCTGGGAGATCCTCGACAAGAACAACAATCCGTTAGTGGGGGTCATCCTGGACAGTGAGTTGAACAACACATTTATCTCTTCCACTTGTTTTCTAGAATTGCAAATCATAAAATACATCTGTGAATGCAAAATATTTAACTGTTAATGCAGAGGAAATTCAGATACAGTGTGTCATGTTCTATTATGAAATTCAGTACATTGGAAAAAGTATTTGGTTAAAGTCAAATTTGAGTGTTGCTTGCAATAAGGAATGCAAATTATTTATTTAATTTACATATTTCGCATGTATGGTTCTTCCTGCAGATGGTGGAAAAACTCTGACATTCTTCAACAATGACTATAAGGGAGAGTTTCAGACAGTCACCTTTGAAGGGCCGGAAATAAAGAAACTCTTCTTTGGGAACTTTCATAAGGTCAGAATCACTCTGGTCCTCGGCTCTGCTGTTTGTTTGAATGATTCCTGACATACAGGCTGATTGTCAGAATGGCTCACAGACTTAATTAATCAATTTACAGTTGTTTGGCCCAGTGAAGCTGAAGGGAATCCCAGTAGAGATAGGGATTAGGCCAGACTCACCAGAGTCTAGACACTGTTGGTTGTGGAGATGTGGAGTTGTTGTTGAGTGGTGAAGGGGTGGAGGTGGGTTGCACAAATGAATCTGGGAGAATGACAGATAAGCAGTGATATTTAAAGCACACTGAGCGAATGCTGATTGGCTCGAGGAAGGTGTGCAGAAAGATGATTGGACTAGAAGAGCTGACGTCAGCATCGAGTTTGACAGCATGGGAAAGTGGAGGTGATGTCACATGGAGGAATGGCAAAACACCTGGGAAAGGATTTGGATGAGTGATTTCAGATCTTCCTTATTGAACTAGCACCTAAGCTTCATAAGAAAATGTAAAAACAAATTAAAAACAACAAAAACATTAAAATCCAAGAAGGACAACTTGCACCACTCTGTGAACTCTGATCAGGGTCATCACTACTCAGGAGAGGCACAATGACGTGTCATCTGCAAACTCAAGAATATGGCTTAAGTTTGCTTATTGGTTTTGGCACTCACTGGTGCACAGCATAAATAAAAGGTGGTGTCATGATTCTGGGTCTGTGACCCAGCGTTTTGTGTGTGGACATTTTAACTCATGTTGGTTTGTGTATTTTGGCGTCAGTAGTTTGGTTTTGTCTGCATTTAGTACTGAGTTTATCTAAGTTCTTGTTACCTGGGTTCTGTTGTTGGCTGTTTACTTTGTTTCAATTATCAGGTTATTATCCCCCGTGTTCCCAGTGCCTTGTCAAGTTTTTGTGATTTTGTGCTTTGTTACTTCCTGTATTATTTTGATAGTCTGAGCAGTGTTTAGATTTGTTTCCTTGTCTTGTTTCCCCTGCTTGCTTTTAGCTGTGTACCCTTGCGTTTCTCAGTTCCCTGTTATTTAAGCATGTATTTAAACCCTGAGCTTTCGCTGTTCTTTGTCATGTCGTCCCTCTTGTTTTGTGTTTTCCTGAGAGTCCTACTCAGTTGGATTATTTGCCCCTGTTGAGCTTTTCCATTTTTCCTTGTATTTCATGAGTAGTCAGCTATAAAGCTGAGTATCTTTGAGTTCACGTTCAGCCTCTGAGTGCTGCATTTGGGTCCTGCCTTGCCTGCCACACTACCTAACCATGACAGACAGTCACAGAATGCACAGTGTTGATTTTTCTTAAATGGAGCTCTCATATTTTATTTGAAGAAGTCACAAAAGTCATTGTTGCTACAGGACCCAAAGTTCTGCCTCTACTGAAGATTCATCAATATTTTCAGATTCACAAGTATAAAACCTGTAGCTTACTTTGCTTATTTTGTAACTGGTGACTACAAGAATATGGATGCATATACGTACAGGAGCCTTTGTACTGTAATTGTATTTGTAAGAAGACTTATTGTATGTATAGGCTGATCAATAACACTACATTATGCTACTTTAATACTTTGGGTAAAAACTATTGACCTTGCAGGTCAACTTAACCACTTACATTAAGAAATTATTAGAATTAATATTATTTTTTTTTCTAAAACTGGTTAAGAGTTGCACATGTATCTGTTTGGCCTCTATCAGGGATGCACCAATGAAACTTAATCCACTTCCAGTCATGCTCAGCTTAAACACTCCTAATTCTTTAAATTAAAACTAACAAGAGAATACATCCAACAACAAAAAACTAATTACAATTTATTGTTAAAAGAAAAAGTGAAATAAAAATCAAATCAATTTTATTTATACAGCGCCAATTCACAACAAACAGTCGCCTCAAGGCGCTTTGTATTGCAGGTAAAGACACTACAATACTGCAGAGAAAACCCAACAGTCAATACGACCCCCTATGAGCAGCACTTGGCGACGGTGGGAAGGAAAAACTCCCTTTTAACAGGAAGAAACCTCCAGCAGAACCAGGCTCAGGGAGGGGGGGTCATCTGCTGAGACCGGTTAGGGCTGAGGGGAGAGAGAGAGGACAAAAAACATGCTGTGGAAGAGACAAAGAGAATGATTAAACAGAGTAAAGTATAAACAGAGTAAAAATATGGTGAGTAAAAAAAACAGTGCATCACGGGAACCCCCCCCCCCCAGCAGC
>VUQK01039548.1:0-10350 GCA_015106715.1 Bujurquina vittata
CGCAGACTGTTTTAATACATAGAAAGTAAAAAGAAGTGAGTAAAAGAAACAGTGCATCACGGGAACCCCCCAGCAGCCTAGGCCTATAGCAGCATAACTAAGGGATGGTTCAGGATCACCTGATCCAGCCCTAACTATAAGCTCTATCAAAAAGGAAGGTTTTAAGCCTAATCTTAAAAATAGAGAGGGTGTCTGTCTCCTGAATCCAAACTGAGAGCTGGTTCCACAGAAGAGGGGCCACTGCATGTGGCGTGTTTCTTTTTTACTCAGTTTTTACCTGACATTTCTGCTTTTGTCTTTGGAAAACCAGCCTATGAAATGCAACAGTGGGGCCACTTTGAACTCCACTGGCAAAAAAAAAAATTTAAATAATCAACAATCGTCAGTTACAGTATTTTAGAGAAAGAGGTCTTCTCTTTGCTGCTTGTGCTGTAGCACTTTGAAGTTCATGATGGCTCTAATTCATCACTTCATTGCCTGATTACTCCATCCAGTCCTTGTGCAGGATTTCAACAAAAGAAAGAAACAAAACTTGATTCATCCTGCTCCTAATCAAGCATTTTTGTCATTGGGAGGGGGGTGTTAGCGTTTTTCTGTCAACTGTTGCTATATGTCAGTGTGACCTCTCTGCCTGAGGATCTTTGAGAGTCTTTCTGCACATCTCCTCCTGATGGTTTGAACCTGTGGGCTGGCTTGTTGATGTGTCAGCTGCTGATTGGTCCCTATCAACATCTGGCCATTTTAAAAACTCTAGCTCCAGCAGCACTCCCCTGACTCTCTCTTGAACTTCCTTGATCTTGATCTATATTTCATAAGATGCACATTAACCGTTTCTTCAAGTTGCATGCTGTTTGCATGGACTGACTGTTCAAATGTCTTCTTTCAACTCTGTCTTTTGACAGATGGCTTGTTTGTCTTTGACGCCTCTATAAGCAGAGGTCTGATAGAGTTTACATATAGTTGTGTATCCCTTTCCATAAAGACTCTGAGATCTTTAGAGGCTTTGGCCAATTCAGCACAGGGTGCCTCTCCACGAGGTAAATCATCCATCAGGGATGTGACTGTAATAATCCACTGTCCCTCTTCAAAGGAACGGGATCACGCTATCCACACTGAAGTAAGTTGACCAACAATCCAACACGCTAGCTGTGGAGCTGCTTTTCACTAACACTTCCTTAAAGCTCAATGGACTTGAGCAGGTCTAGAGAAGGAGCAAAGTGCATTTGTTTGAGGTGATGGATCTGCTAAAATTCCATTTTCTTTCATAAATTTAAAATGATTTCATTGTCATGGCGGGGTAAAGTTTAACCTTAACAAAACCCTCCAACATGTTTCAGCATAAAAGCCTTCATCAGGGATTTTATGAAAACACCAGAGGGTCTCTCGCGGTTGGTCTGGTGGATAGTTTCGCCTCTCTTCACCTACCCTCTTCCTGTGAGATGCACCACGTTTGAACAGCTTTGGTTGAGATAAGAGCCAAACAGGTGATGCATCGTGGTTGCTACCCTGTTAAATGAAGTACTCTTGAAGTTCAGTTTGACAGGTACACTATCGCCCCATGGGCAGGTCTGTGTGGTGATCTGTGACTTTCTGGAAAGGGTGACTTTATACCATAATGAAGTCTTGGAATCAGAAGTTGGACAGCAGGGCACTTGCAAATTTCTTCTGATGCTGCCTCACTTCAGAATATAAGTGACGAGTGCAGCACTGCAGTTTTAATTTCTTGATGCTTCAAGTAGCTGAGACGTCCTTTTTCTTAGCCACATCATACAGCACCAGATGGGCCATGTTATCCCTCCAGCATGCTCTGGGCCTGCCCCTCGGTCTCTCCCCACAC
This sequence comes from Bujurquina vittata, assembly GCA_015106715.1. Taxonomy (NCBI): domain Eukaryota; kingdom Metazoa; phylum Chordata; class Actinopteri; order Cichliformes; family Cichlidae; genus Bujurquina; species Bujurquina vittata. The sequence goes on from VUQK01039548.1 coordinate 1,838, forward strand.
TTTAATGCCACCACATGGAGGTGTCCAGAAGGTATCCTTAGTCAGACACCGAAACCACCTTAACTGTGTCCTTTCAAAAAATTTGTGTTCTAATGCAGTCCTTAACAACTGTTAAGGACTGCATTAGAACACAAGCCCCTACAAAGGTAATTACTTTTTGCATCTCAGTCACATAAACCTCACGACCATGGGTCCCAGCTAGATCAGGTACAGTGTTAGCATTATCTTCGCACCCCAGGATACTCAAACAGGACAGCTCTATGTGGCTAAAAGTAAAGTCTACACTTGGCCTGTATCTGCGCAACTGATTTAATTTAGCACTATATCATTTTCAGTCTTATAAATAGCACAAAATTCATTTGAGAAATGGCTCTGCACAACTACACCCTGCACTCTCCCTTTAAGATCTGACCGAACTGGACCTGACTAGCACCAGTACATTTTGAGACCTTACCCTGAGCTCTGGTGATTTTTTTTTTTTTACTAGTCCGGTATGATTCAAATAGTAGAACTCTAACTTCAGCTGGTTTTCTTTTGCCGACTAAAGAGTGTATGTAATGATAGATGATGCTTCACCACTTCATACTTCATACAACTGTACCAAAGTGAACCCAAAAATATCAGACTGATTACACAAATTTGAACAGAAGTCTGCACATTACTGACCAAGTCAGGAAGCGATGGTGTCATTGTCCTGCTCCCTGCTACGCCAGCAACTTCAAAGTAATGTTGCTGGCATGGCTTGGCAGCACCAATTGATGATACATTTTTGGCTTTTCTTTTGGAAAGCAGAGATGGAGGTGCTATCACACTGACACATTTTATACTCTGCCCAGTGCAAAGTGGAGATCTCAAATTCATTTGAAATGACACATTTTATTTGAAACAATGTTGAGAAAAACATCAGCCATCTTCTATGCAGCTGTGTGTTGGAGCAGCAGCTTATACAGCTGAGAGGAAGCGGATAGCCATGTCCTCTCGACTCAGTGCAGGTGGTGGGAGACAGAAGGACTCTGACCAAAATAACATCACTGATGGACAGGCCCTCCCACCCCATGCATGAAGCTGTGGCTGAGCTGCAGAGCTCCTTCAGTGACACGCTGCTGCATCCTAAATGCACAAAGGAGCCGCAGATCCTTCCTCCCAGCAGCTGTTAGACTGTAGAACCATCACTGCTCCCAACAAACCCGTAAATGGAGTTTCAGACACAGCATTGCATTGTTGTTTATGAATTTGGACACAGCCCTCTGGGGTCACAGAGCTTATGCAAGATCCAAGATGGCCATAATGGATTGGACCTCTTTATTAACACTACATTCTTCAGATAGAGTCAAAGATAGTTTGAGGGATGTGATCAGCACAGCCTGAGAGTCAGAGATAATAAAATAAAGCCACTGCATTATAATTCAGCAAATTCAAAGAAGGAATATTCAGGCGAAGCTTTCCAGCTACTCTCCCTGTGCTTTCAGACGGAAACAACACAACCTGGCATCAAATAAGCTTCCAAATGTGAGGATGAATCTCAGTCTTGGTACATTTGCCAGTTCTGTTCTTTTTAGACTATGTTTTCTTTAATTATTCTAATCACAATCTAATTCATCTTTGTTGATAATTATAGACTGCATGAGAAAGTTAGTCATCTGTAAAGCCAATTTACATGCTGTGTGTAACTCTCTCTTGGAGGATTAGTCCCCACGATGTGCACGATTATATCTGTGTGTGTTTCCTTTCACGCACTTTGAGCATGTGTGGACTCAGATGAGAATGAGCAGATTAAGCTGCAGTACAGAGGTTCTGAATCAGGTCAGCGTTTGGGTCATTGACCCTGCAGCAACAATTTCAGACCCAAAATGTTGCTCTTGAGACACTGAAGGTGTGATTCTGTGGGCCAGTAACACGAGTAGATGAAAAGGATGCGTACATGTGTTGTCACTACTATGGAAACTTCTTTATAAATTGTTAGCAAAATTGGAAATGGGCACAGCCATTAATTGAAACACGTGCATGGAAACGTTACATGGAAACACAGTGCACAAACAGTCTGTATAATTCTGACAGCTAATATTTGGCATGACAACCGTTATTCATCAACAAAGACTGAACTCTCTTAGACAAGCTTTCTTTAAGTAGTTTTCAGGAAAGGTTCTCAAGGCTTCTTGAAGCTCTTCTTTGGATGTTGGCTGCCTTTTGATTTGTTCTCTGTCAAGATGCTTCCACACTGCTTCAGTAATGTTGAGGTCCAGGCTCTCCCAGGCACTCCAGTGTTGACTTTCACAGTCCCACTGACTTCCTGATGAATTTTTATTAGCACATTATTAGCCTTGTATAGTGCCAAGCATAACAGTATCCATATACTGTATAGGGCAGTGAGGCTTTAAATTTCTTTGAGAATATAAAAATGTGAACGGGCATACACTTTCCACAGGCAAACCTTTGACAGTTGAACATTTTTCTTCCACAACACAAAGTCTGTGTTGTGGAAGATGGAACAAATAGCAATGCATTTCAAATTACAGCTTAATTTACAACTTGTGTATTTTAGCTTGTATGGCTGTTCTGAACGCAATTTTGTTGTATGCATAATGATTAAGTTCTATTCTATTCAATTCAACTTGAATGTAAAACCATCATAGCCATGAGACTGAGCAACAAAACCTTCCGCTTACCATTACATCAGTAAAAATGAGAAAAATTGTTTTCTTATTTGAATTTTAACATGTTTCTTAAACCTTGTAGTAAATAAGTATGCTCCAAATCATTAACAGGTCAAAAAACAAATCATTAAGTTATGACTTTCAGAATTCTTAGGATTTTAAATTAGGATTTTTTTCTAAATTCTATTTAATATCAAATAAAAGTAAAATGCATTTAATTAATATTATGTTTAAGAAAACAAAAACTTTTTTTTGCATTATACCAGTGTATATAAAAATTGTAGGTTTTCTGCAGAAAACACTGTCATTGTCTTGGTGAGGATGAAGAGCTCTGAAGACAAATAATATCTAGACTTACTAAATGAGTTGAGCTAAAAAGTCCACAGTGAACACTGCTAGTTCAGGAGAACATTTAAAGCTATATATACAAAAAACACAAAAAACAAACAAACAAAAAAACTAGGGTCCAAACAAAGAGCGATTCAGAAAACCCTTAACAAGGAAAACCGGGGCCCCATCCTGGAGCCAGGCCTGGGGAGGGAGCTTGAGGAAGAGCGTCTGGTGGCCGGGCCTGTGGTGTCCGGCCGGGCGCAGCCCGAAGTGGCTACATGGGCCCCCACCCTCCTGTAGGCCCACCACACACAGAACTAGTATCCTGGAGAGGGGCTGGACTCTGTTCCAGTCTGGAGTTGCCCTCGGTGAGAGGCAGCGAGCTGGGGTGGGTATTCGTTTATCCCCCCGGTTTGCTGTCTGTACGTCGGAGTTTTCTCCAGTGGATGAGAGGGCTGTTTCCCTGCACCTCTGGGCTGGGGAATGGGTCCTACCTGTCTTTTGCACTTGCGCTCCGAAAGTCTAGAGTACCCACCCTTTTTGGAGTTGCTGGACAGGGTGTTAGAAGGTTCTCCATCTAGTGACTCCATTGTTTTGCTGCAGGACTTTAACGCTCATGTGAGACAATGGAGGGCCGTGATTGGGAGGAACAGCCTGCTCGATCTGAACCCGAATGGTGTCTCATTATTGGGTTTCTGTGCAAACCACAGTTTGTCCATAATGAACACCATGTTTGAAAAAAAGGATGTCCATAAGTGCACACGGCACTAGGACACCCTAGATCGCAGGTTGATGATCCATTTTGTAATCGCATCACCAGATCTGCGGATGTATGTTCTGGACACTCGGGTGACGAGAGGAGCCGAGCTGTCAACTAATCACCACGTGGTGGTGAGTTGGATCAGGTGGTGGGGGAAGATGCTGGACAGACCTGGTGCACCTAAACGTGTTGTGAAGGTGGGGTGGAAACGCCTGATAGAAGCCCCAGTCCGTGAGATCTTCAATTCCCATCTCCAGCAGAACGTGGGGCATTCCAAGGGAGGCTGAGGACATCAAGTCTGAATGGACCATGTTTCGCACCTCCATTGCTGAGGCTGCTGTATAGAGCTGTGGCTGCAAGGTGGTTGGTACCTGTCTCGGTGGTACCCCCCGAACCAGATGGTGGTCATCGGAGGGGAAGGGAGCCATTAAGCTGAAGAAGGAGACCTATCAGGCTTGATTAGCCTGTGGGACTCCAGAGGCAGCTGACTGGTATTGGCAGGCCAAGCGGAATGCAACTCAGGCAGTGGCCGAAGCAAAAACTTGGGTGTGGGAGCAGTTTGGTGAGGCCATGGAAAAAGATTTTCGGACAGCATTGAAGCATTTCTGGCAAACCATCAGGCGACTCAGGAGGGGAAAGCAGTGCTCCATTCGCACGGTTTATAGTGCTGGTGGCGTGCTGCTGACTTCAACTGAGGCTATAGTCCTGAACCTTCAGAGACACATAAAAACAGTTACAAAGTCAGGACTAATGTCTCAACAAGATCTAGAGAAACTCATCCATGCATTTATCTTTAGTCACACTGATTATTGCAACAGTATCTTCACAGGTCTGCCAAACAAATCAATCAGACAGCTGCAGCTAATCCAAAATGCTCGTGTTCTCACCAAGACCACAAAAATAGGGCACATCACTCCGGTTTTAAAGTTCTGACACTCTCTACCTGTAGCTCAGAGAATAGACTTTAAAATACCTCTATTAGTTTATAAAACGCTGAATGGTTTAGGACCAGACTTGTTATCATCGTACCAACCTTACAGAACACTCAGGTCTTCTGGTTCTGGTCTACTCTGTATCCCCAGAAGCAGAACCAAACATGGAGAAACAGCTTTCCGATTTTATGCATCTTTAATCTGGAACAAACTCCCAGAAAACTGAAAACAGCCGAAACACTAAATTCTTTTAAATCAAGGCTGAAAACCCACCTGTTTAAAGCTGCTTTTGATTAGTAGTCTGCAAAAAAAAAAATCTGGAAGAAAGTGGCTCCAAACAAAATATCTTTTTACACACTTAATCATCTTCTTGTGATTATCACGCGGCTGGATGAGATTTGCCCTGAGTTATTAAAGGCTCTGGATGTTATAGGGCTGTCTTGATTTACACGCCTCTGCAACATCGCATGGAGATCTGGGGGAGTGCCACTGGATTGGCAGACTGGGGTGGTGGTCTCCATGTTTAAGAAGGAAGACCGGAGGGTGTGCTCCAACTTTCAGGGGATCACACTAATCAGTCTTCCCGGTAAGGTCTATGCCAGGATGCTGCAAAGGAGGGTCTGCCAGTTAGTCGAACCTTGGATTCCAGAGGAACAATGCGGCTTCCGTCCTGGTCGTGGAACACCGGACCAGCTCTTTATCCACTCAAGAATATTCAAATGTGCGTGGGAGTTGGCCCAACCAGTCTACATTTGCTTTGTGGACTTGGAGAGGGCATTTGACCGTGTCCCTCGGGGTTTCCTGTGGGAGGTCCTGCGGAAGTATGGGGTGTCTGGCCCATTGTTGCGGACCATTCAGTCTCTGTACAACCGCAGTGAAAGCTTGGTCCGTATAGCTGGTAATAAGTCAGACTTGTTTCCTGTGGGTGTTGAACTCCATCAGGGATGCCCTTTGTCACCAATTCTCTTCAGAATTTTTATGGACAGAATTTCTAGGTGCAGGAAGGTGGTGGAAGGCTTCTTCCTCGGTGGCCTCAGAGTCTCGTCTCTGGTTTTTGCAGATGATACGGTCCTGTTGGCTTCATCAATTGGTGGCCTCCAGCTTGCAGTGGAACAGTTCGCAGCCAAATGTGAAGCAGCTGGCATGAGAATCGGCCCCGGATAAGCAGAAGAGAATTGAAGGACGGATGGATGGATGGATGGATGGGAATTAACCAAATCTTATTCATGGCTTTCAGCATAACTGACTCTATAGCTCATCTAGCTCATAACAAACATGATAAAGTATTAAGCTTGTTCATATCATCAGCCTAATAGGATACTTTCCTAAGTCATATTTTGGCACATTTGGAGATACCTACCTAATTCTACTCTGCTAAGAGTGTAGGTTCATTTAGATCAATATCTCAATTTTGGCTAAAATATACCTTCGGCAATTATGCTATTAGGCTAACGATATGACAATGTAAACAGAAAACAGAACTGCAGTTGCACATTTTCCTCAGGCATAACCATATTAACTCTGTAACTAGATTAGAATCCACTACCATATCAGAGTGCTAGTCAGACTCGCTTAGCTGCTAACTTGCTAATAGTCTAATTTTCGCACTCTATAAACATTGAGCTTCCTTTTTTAACAATAAAGATCACAACAGCTGGTTTAATTTCTCACAGCAGCATAACACAGTGCACAGCAGTCAAAATAAACATGCCTTGAAAGCTAACTCACCAGAGAAGACTGAGATGGATATAGCAGTTTCACCTAATCACATTTTACCACATATATAGTACAGCAAAGGCGGAGGACAAGAGAACTCTTAGGTGTGCCGTGGAGGCAAATTTTAATTTGTGCCTCTACATTCTGACTCAAGATATGAAAGATCATACCTGTTTTATGATCTGAGAAGGGATCCCCTTCACCAAAGAAGGGAAAATGCAAAGGAAGAGACAGACTGACCTTGGGATACAACAAGAGATAATATTGAAATAGTAGTCTTTTGAAGATGGAAGGAGTTGCAGCGAGAGAAGGATTTTAAAACAGATGCCAAATTTGGCTGCTTTCTGCTTGACAAATAATTTGACCTAACAGTCTAAATTTACTTTTTTTGATCTCTTATAGCTGACTAAAGCACACTCATGGGCATAATGCTACAGCTAGTTTTACTACTAGCCTTGTAACATTAGAAAGGTTTCATTTTTGTGACAAAAAAACAAACAAACATACAAACAAAAAAAAAAAAACAGATGTTACCTCCTAACATTCAAATTTGGAAATATCATTTTCAAAAAATAAACTTAACGTTTATAATGCAGACATTTGGGTCCTAAACCATGATTCTCCTACAGCGACCACTGTAGCTGGGATTATGCACTTGAATTGGGAGGGGTAGGAAAACAGAATTCAACTTACTGCAATCTGCAACCAGTGACTCTAATCTGACTACTTTTTTCAGTAACGAGTAATCTAGCGCGTTGCTATTTGCAGTTCAGTCATCAGATTAAAGTTACTTATCCAAGTCACTGTGCGTTACTATTTTCGCTCTTTTCCTCAGTGCAAAGATATATTTTTGCATCTCGGGGAGTGACGTCTGGCCGATGTGACCGTTCAGTCCCATTTTGAGCACGAGGACAATAACAGCACAACGACACAAACGTAAACAATGGAGGGAGGAGAGAGTTTTCTAGACGCAAACACAGGAACTATTGTGAGTTTGTGTCAGCTAAAGATCACAGTATCAAGGTTTGTTGTGCACTGTGTGACAAAGTGCTGTCCAGCGTCAAAAACACTACGTCAAATATGAAGAAGCACTCGTTAGGGTTAGCATTTCCGAGTGCTTCAGAGAAATTCGAGTAGCGCGGATCACAGTCGATCTTTTCTTGTGTTTTTGCCGTTTTATTATTGAGTGTTGTGTGCAGCAGCAATTTAATCTCGTCGTCAGTCCACAAAGCCTCTCACACTGGCCATTTCGTAAATAATGAACAAATGTTGTGGCCCACTGAGTCCCTCTGAGCATGTGCGTGTTGTGTAAATAAGCTTTGCAAAAAACACTGCCACCTTGTGGCCTGGCAATGGGAACTACATCGTTTTCATTGTTTCAAGCGTTTTCGTGTAAACGCAGAGCATTTCTGAAACATCTCCACATAGACGGGAGGCTGAAACCTTAACCCTAAAGCATTTAAAACAACGTCGTCATGTAAACGAGGCCTTACAGAGCGAGTCCCAGCAGGTGGAGCGAAGCAGAGCTGCAGCTAATGCAGGAGCCCCCCAGCACCCAAACAACCAAAGCTGGACTTTGGTACAAACCAGTAAGCAGGGGAGAGCTGAAGAAGTTGGCAGGACAGTATGTAGTAGAGGAAATGCTGCCCTTAAACACGGTTGACTCGCCCTCGTTTCGTGTTTTCGCGTTTCGTGTCATTTTTATGTTGAGGCAGCGGGGATGCTGCCGGTGTTGTGCCAAAAAGTGATGGGCTGTTTTTAAACGGCTGTAAATGACTTTTTGACCTATAATCTGTGAAACATGTCAAACATATCTCTTATCAATGATACCAGGCCATTTTGAGTGAGAAAAAGCATTTCTATCACAGGCTAGAAGCTGCACTCAGTTTTAGGCAAAGTGACTTTTATATATTCATTGACATTAAAAATGTCTTCTTAAACAGAAATCTGTCTCAGAAGGCTGCAGAAATCACAACAAATATAACATCACAGTTCTATAAAGATATTTGAAGTGGCCAAAAAGCACTGGATTGATTATAATGTAGGTACAATAACACAGACTCCTAAAGATTGTTGAAAAACAGGTTATTGCTTCATTTTATTTAGAAGCCCTTCATAAAT
>VUQK01039551.1:16916-27302 GCA_015106715.1 Bujurquina vittata
CAAACACCTTCATTTACAACTTGCATTTTGTGTTTACTTGTGTTGTCCTTGACTATTGTTTAAATTGGTTTGATGTTCTGAGACACTTAAGTGTGACAAACATCCAAAAAAACAGGAAATGAGGAAGGGGGCAAACACTTTTTCACACCACTGTATAAGGGGAAGATCATCTCCATGCACAGTTTGATGGAGTCCAAATTGATAATCTGTCACTATTGTTTTTTTGGTGACTTTTTGTTTTTTAACCTCCGATTCATCCACGCCAACCTTGTCTGTGACAGGCCAACAACCCACGTGGCATTAAAGTTTGCCCGAGCAACAGGCTGCTTATTGATGAATGAATGAGTCTGGTTTCGCAGCCTACTGGTGCCTACTGAGCCACAGATGCACTGAGAAAGGCTCAAAGTGATGCCAAATATCCTCTTATGCAAAGTGAGTGACAATAAGGACGGAGACAATCACATTTGTTTGATCCTCGCAGAAACAGAATCACAGTGTAATTTGCTCCTCTGTTTCATCACGGTGAAGATCACTTCCAGCACAGACACAGGGAAGTAATGCACATCAGCTGTGCCCCACAAAAAAACTGTGTAACAATAAACCAGCTACTGCAATATCGGTATTTTGGCAACTACGTCAGAAAAGAACTGCCCACTGTCAACTCCTAATGACTTCTCTCACTGTATTATCTTACTGATTATGAGATATTTGCATAAATGTAAACTACACAAAGTACTTGAATGTGCATTTTGGACATTTTCTTTTCACTGAGCTGGCAGAAGTGATGTTACAGAAGCAAAATAGCTCAAAACCACCTGACCAGATCCAGTTCCTTTCATTGTAAGAACAAGCCCATCCTGAAAGCATAGAGTAAGAGAGTATTCTTTTTCTTATTTCTGAAACTACCTTTCATTTAATGAAACAGTAAGGATAGTATTTATTTTATTTATTACCATAAAATGACAGGATGGAATGTGCCAAACTGCATACACAGAGTGTCAAGGCATGCCTTTAATGTCAGCACAACCTGCAGATAAGACCTCGTGCTGAAATCATGTTCTGGTATTCTTACAGCTCATTTGTTAATTTATTTTTCCCTCCTCATGTCTAGACTGCTCTGTGTGGCTGAGAAGCTTAATCAGGAGAAACAATGCTCCCTGTTTGCGAGCACTGAATGAGTCTTATCCTTAAAGCAGGAACAACTGGCAAGTGTGCATTTGTTTGTGATGAGACACATTGTTCCACACACACTTAAATACACACTCCTGCCAGTTCTCTTTTTGTGCAACCTTCAGCTAATCTTCCGCACACAGAATGGAAAATGTGGCCCAAATCTTGGCGGAGATGCGGTGTGTACTGTATTCTGCTGCCGAGTCTTCAAAATAAATCCATGATGAATGAGGCAGTGCTGACCCGGTTAGTGATCATTAAAGGTATAATGCAAGTGTAGTGCCACTGCTTCAGTGAGCTTAGCCTGTTGAAAGAGAAGCTGCAGTCTCCTGATATGCCTCAGCGCAGAGAGGGACTTAACTTATTTTACATGGTGTACCGCAGCAAAACATTAAATACAGTAAACACGAGCACTATCGGCTTGTGAAGCCGGAGTCTCTGACCTCAAATTCATTTTCAACCTCCTGTTTTTATTTTCTGAAAACATTGGCTGAAACAAAAACTCCTGCCAAATGCCTGTCAGTTTCATCTGCCACTTCATTAGGTAACCAACTTGTCACAAGACTTTTCTTTTTCCAAATTTCCTTTGGCAGCAAACAAAATTGGCTCGCGACAGTCTCAGTGCACGAGCCAGTGTGTCTCAACCCAGATTTGCAAAGCAGAGATCAGTCATGGAACCCAATTGCCTAATTTTGTGATACATGAAGCAATGTTATGTTCAAACATTTTGCTTTCCAAGCTTTAAAAAAAAAAAAAAAGTGGTGGAAAAAACAGTTCACAGTAATAATCAGGGCAATTTTGTCAAGATGTTATGGTGTAGTGTAACTCAGGGCAGGAAATGGTTTTAGCTGTAATACAAATAGAGAAATGATGTGCAGCTTCAACACCGGGCGAGGTTATGTTGAGTTCTAATATGTTCTTTTCATTCTAATTGTGACATGAATAAAACAACAAAACTGAATGAATGTAGTCAGAAAAGTGTCTGAAAGCCTCCTTAAGCAAAGATGATAAGGAAAACTAGATTGCTTGAGGGTCCAGAGGGATTCTGGTGAAAATTCTTGGTTGTTGACAGATGATAAAAAATTAAGTAGGTACAAGACGGGATGCGATGGACCAAAATGAAACCCCACCAAAGGAGCTTAATATCAGTCTTGAAGGAAAGTTAAATTGAAAGGAGCACTTTTTAATTAGAGTATATAACAACAGGTGCGCTAGAGGGGCAACAATAAGACCACCCCCCAAACAGGAAATGTTTTACAGGTGGAGGACTCTCACATTTTTCCATTCTCATCTTTTCTGACGGTTTTTTGGCATTTGTCTACAGTCGGTGTCACTGCTGGTAGCATGAGGTCATACCTGGCTGCACAGGTAGCCCAGCTCCTCCCAGACGGCACCTCAATACGTGCCATTGCCAGAAGGTTGGCCGTGTCTCCCAGATGACATGAACAAGATGACGTGCCGACTACATGTCCTACATTAAGGTGTCATAATCTTGTGTGTGCCTAAATAAATGCAGTCCAATCTAATAAATGGTATTAGCTTTGGCCTAGAAGGATTGCCAAGCACTCTGAAAAAGTGCCCACGGTGTTCAATCAGATGTGAAGCCAGCTTGTTCAAAAGCAATCGTATTATTGGAAAGAAAAGAAGAAAGCGTGCATGTCTGCAAGGTGGTTTATGTATTGCTAGGGACTAAACTAAATGTAAAATTGGGTCCTTAAAATTCACTGAGTGTTGGATGGTGAACAGAGCCAGAAAAAAAAAGAGATTCAGATGATTGACAGATAATGCAAAACATTAGCCTTTGCAAATTGAAACAGTTCAGATCAGTCCGCAGAGAAAGTGTTGACAGCAACTTGATAGTAACAAGCTTTATTTGTTTCTCCTTTCATGGATATAAGGTTAAAAAAATCTATCTATGTGTAAAAAGCAGCACTTTTTACATATAGGTAGAATAACGTCTATTCTCCAAGCTCAGGTCCTCTACTGGGAGCTTGAGGGTCCTGCGCAGCATCTTAGCTGTTCCCAGGATTGCAGAGATCTCTGATGTCGTTCCAGGAATCTGCTGGAGCCACTTCCCCACTTCTGGGGTCACTGCCCCGAGTGTTGCGATTAGCATGGCGACCACCGTTATGTCGACTAGCTCTTCTCTTCTTCATTCTTCTCTCCAGCTCCTCTCTGAGCCCTTGGTATTTATCGAGCTTCTCGTGTTCTTTCTTCCTGATGTTGCCGTCACCTCGTATTGCAACTTCTATCAGGACCTTCTTCCTTTGTTTGTCCACCAGTTGGTCAGCTTTCCATTTGTCTCTCTGTGTATGATCCCACAGGATCTTAGCTCAGTCATTCTCAACCACCCTTGGGAGTGTATCCCATTTTGACCTCGGGACTTCCACGTCATACTCGGCACAGATGCTCCTGTATACTATGCCATCCACTTGGTTAAGGCGTTCCATGTATGCCCTCCCTGCTAGCATCTTGCACCCTGCTGTTATGTGCTGGATTCTCAGGGGCATCTCTGCACAGCCTGCACCTGGGGTCTTGCTTGGTGTGGCAGACCCTAGCCTCTATCAATCTTGTGCTTAGAGCTTGTTCCTGCCCTGCCAATATTAGTGCCTCTGTGCTGTCAGTCCACTTTTGTCCAGCCATTGGTAGGATTTTTCTATGTCAGCCACTTCTTCTACCTGCCGGTGGTGCAGACACCCATCCTTCCATGATGGTTCCTTTTCTTTCTCCTCTACCTTCCCAAATTTCTGCTGCCTGAAGTACTCACTAAGCACCTGATCTTTTGTGGCCTTCTTCCTGATGTACTCATGGATCTTTGTTGATTTATCTAGGACAGTGGTTCTGACACTCACCAGTCCTCGGCCACCTTCAATCCACTTACAGTGTACAGTCTCAGGGTGCTGGATTTGGGGTGAAACTCACCATGCATGGTAAGGAGATTTCTTGTATTGATAACAGTGTTTTCTTCTCCCCCTTTGGCCAACTTATTATCCCAGCAGGGTATCTGACAGCTGGCGGGGCGTAGGTGTTGATAACCCGGATCTTGTTCTTCCCATTCAGCTGACTCTTCAGGACTTGCCTTACTCTCTCTAGGTACTCGGTGGCTGCAGCATTCCTAGTGGCCTCTTCATGGTTCCCATTTGCCTGAGGGATTCCAAGGTACTTGTAGCTGTCTTCAATGTTTTCTTCTGGTAGTGTAATTCCCATCAGTTCTGACTACTTTTCCTCTCTTTGTTGCCATCCGACTACACTTCTCCAGTTCAAATGTCATTCCAATGTCATCCCTGTAATCTGTGTGGTGTGGATCAGTGAATCGATGTCTCGTTCACGCCTGGCTTACAGCTTGATTTCATCCATAAAGACGAGGTGGCTGATGTTTACTCCATTGTGTAGTTGGTATCAGTAGCCCGTCTTGTAACACGTATACTATACTATTGTATATATGTTTGATTTTCTCTCGCTTGCGGTGTATTTACTATCATATATGGTTATGTGTTAGAAATTTAAAGAGAAATGATGATGCTTTAGTTAATCAAAATAATTAATTAGAGTAATATAAAACACTGTGTGTATGTTTGAGTCTGCATTTACGTTTAGCATTATACAAATTAATATATTTTGTTTTTGTTACTGAAATAAATTTTTATGCATCTGACCTTGCCTTATTTAAAGCAGAATAAAAATTAAACATATATTTTTTTTATATTTGTACTGTATAGATTAGCTCCAAAGTACTCAGGGAGATATGTGCTACCTTGAAGGATTCGTCCCCATCAGACGCAAGAATACAGTACGTGATTTTTTTTTATTATTAATATTTTATATTTGTGTCTAAGTAATGAACTTTTCAAGGTCCTCTTCTCCCTACATTACTACTTCAGCAATAACTACTTATATTTGCTTCAGTTTAAATAAACAACATTCTTAACTGACATTTATTGATTAGTTCTTGAATTATTTATTTTACAATTTGGTTAGAGTACATAAATAAAAGAAGTGAGCTTTCTAAGGAACATGGAGAATTGCTTTTGTGTGTAAACGAGCCCCTTATTAGTAACCTCAATACAGCATGTAAGCCACCAAAGATATGTTTGCCTCAAAATCAAGTTTAGCCCATAGGACTGTATATTTTATAGGAAATTTATAGAAAAATTTTAAAGTAAGCATCGGCTCTCTTAAAAACAAATTTTAGGATGTTGCATTTGCAATTAGATTATCTGCCTGCGCTACAACTACAATGCAGTACTTGCGACTTAAGAACTATATTTCAGGTTCAAGGTTTTTAGTATTACAAATACGGTTCACTTCTTACCAGTCTAAATGATCTGATCTGCTCCAAAGCAGGTTACATTTGTAAATGTATATTTTGTTCATTTTGAATGGCTGCCGGCCATTTTAAAGCCAATGTAGCTATAAAATCCTAAAACAGGACGCTATATAAAGTTTTTGACACTATGTAAAAATGCTAGTAGGCCATTAAATGATTTACAGTAATGAAAAAAAATGCAAACACTCAACATTTAACAGGCAACTGGTTCAAAAACTGATAATTTGTCAGTACTGTATTTACAGCTCGCTTTGCTTTTTTGTGCAGACCCAATGTCCATCCATCCATCTTCCACTTATCCAGTTCAGTGTCGTGGGGGAGAGGCAGGGTACACTCAGACACTGATCACATCAAGTCTAAACAAAGAGAGCAGGACATCCCCGTTCTCTGTTTCCATGTCTTTTCTACGCTCACACACAGTCTAACGGCCACATACATGCTTTACTGTCTTGATCACACAGACCTTTATCTAAAACACATAACGTGTGATGTGTTTGAGTGGCAGTATCTCTTACTGTCAGCAGGTGCTAACTGAAGAGTGATGGACGCACCACCACTTAGGCCATTTAGCTTCTACCTTGAAATGACATGACTGTCTCACAAGTGACACACAAACTGATAACAGAGGAAGCAGCCAGCTGTACAACACATCCCTCGAGGGCACAGATACTCACGCTACAGTACACTACACATTCTGTTTACTCCCTCCAAAATCCTGCCACTTCTTTTTCATCAACAGACACGCACACACACACAGTTCCATGTGTATCTCTTGAAGTGCGTATGCGGGATGATAGTGAAGGGTCCATGCTCCTCTCAGGACTGTGCTGTCAGACAGTCCTGAAACAGTGACGTTTTGGGGTGCAGACTGCAGCAGACAGACTCTTGGAGAGACCCTTGATGGTTAAAGTCTCTGCCTCTCTGTCCGCTTGTGACCACAACTTCAGTCGTTGAGCTTCTCTTTGGACTCTGCAGTGAAAAGTGCTGAAACAATAAAGTTGTAGGCTACAGACTGCCACAGACAGGCCCTTGAACAATCCCACCTTCACTACTTTACAATGCGTGGAATCTCAGATTGACTCGGGCAGCATCCACCTCTCCTGTGAGTTCACTGCTTTTCAAGTTTGGATCATTGTAAACTGAGGATTTTTTTTATCCTGTTAATATGTTAAATTCAACATTGTGTACATATTTCTGAGGAAACCAGTTAAGGGCTGATGATGGCTGCTGAACACATCCTGAAAAAGAGGGTCCATGGTCCATTTGAGAATGATTTATGTCTTAGAAACCTCTAAAACTGACATACTAAACCTATCCATTCTGACGTTAGTGGTCTAAGCATATAGGGGGGTTTGGATTTCCCAAATGGCTAGCTCTTGAATATTTAACATGACAAATGAATTTGGCAGGAAGCCAAATGGGTAATTAGCAACCTGGACCTTCTAATAGGAAAAGCAGGAAGCTACAGAAGTGAGGTAAAATTAACCTAATTGAATAGTGGATGTGTGGTGAGATCGCAAGAAGTTATTGAAGTGAATCGACAATACTTGGATGAATAACTACCAACTTTGTGTTTGCATTAGGAACAGTTGGAAGTTTCTGAAGTGAAAAAAAAGTGATAATGGGAGCATAACCAAATATGTAAAAAGACAATCAAATGATCTTTGCTGTGTGAGTGCAGAGGTGGAAAGGTTTGAGATAACAGATTGACTCATTCAACACAAGTTTATTTATATATTTGGATGCTTGGTTTGGAAACTGTTGCTCAGATGAGCATGTGACTGTAGTGTGTATGCTCAGCTCATGTGACGTGTAGCTTCTCTTTCACAAGTCAACACTTTATCTGATGTCTATCTGCTCGAGATGCTGGCGCACGTAGACACAGCGACCCGACGCTCTTCTTCAGTTAGCATCTACCTACTGAGAAGGACTTGGACCGGCTGGACTTCGGAAGTGTTTGACTCGTTCCCGGGAATGATACATCCGCACAGTAGCCCACTTCATTAAGATGTAATGCTATCCGTGTCAGATGCCAGGACACCAAAGGCATCCACTATCAAGCAAGATTAGCCGCAGATTAGCGTGGTGGCATCAGCTGTCTTTCTTTTTAAATTACAAAAACATACACAGTTATTCACTTTGCTCCATCACTCCGGGCATCACGGGGCTTTCCTGTGCATGTGTGTGTGTGTGTGTGCTTCTGTAAGCATTTGTGTGTCTACAATTGTAAATATGTGCCTCACTGGATCTGGCTCTAGCTCCAGAATAATGAAGTTTCCATCTTTTTAAAGACCTTTTAATAGTTTTTGTGCGTGTTGCACTTCCCTCCAGCAAAATATGGATCTGTTTTCAGACAGCGTCAAATGTCGGACAGAGAATTCACATTTACAGATAATCTAATATTCTCCTTCTCTGGCATCTGTACCAATCTGTTTGTCCTTGGCTCTGACTTATCTCTGCTACTTTTGTTGAATCTCACTTCAATATTCTTTACCCGGGGCTAAACCACTTTTAGGCATATTAATGGCTGACCCTGAAACTTCCTTAGGAGTCAAAGTAAACAGGCATTGACCACTCTCCCAGCTGATCCATGCTAACTGCAACAGGGGAGCAAGGTGAGACGCAGCTGATAAAATGAAAGGTAAAAATAGAAACGGGGCGGCTCAGTGGATGTTCCACAGTTTCTTTTCTATTTAAATCTTCAAAGATCCCCTCCAGAGACTTTCAAGGATATGTAAAGCTACTTTGGTTGTGAGGAGTAATTGTCTCGAGTACATTTGATTAAATAAAACAAAAGATTTTTTGAAACATGGCATTCTCTGTTATTACCTCGACCAAGGAGGTTATGTTTTTGGCAGCGTGCGCGTGTCATCGTTCTGTTAACACGACAGCTCAGGAAGTTTTGAATGAATTCTGATGAATCTTTGTAGCGGTGTAGGGGTCATGGTAACGAGCCAGTAAAATTTGCCTCACATCCACGGAGGTCTTCCAGGTCAACGCAATGATTTATTGGTCGAAAATTAACAAAAAGCCTGATATCAGTGTGATATGTATCGTCAACATATTAAAAGTTTTTTGAAATATGTCACATTTGACCTCTGACCTCTGATGCTAGAGCTGTTTAAAACCATGTTTCTTGCTGCCATCATTTGCATTAACATATAGGTACACAATGAATGACATATGGGGATCCTAAGTATCACAACTTTGAACCTCTGACCTCTTCTTCAAATACGGTCAAACTGTCATAAAATGTCTTATTTTTTAAAACTATGCTTAAAATTCTACTGCCTTTGCTTGTATTGGCAACATTTAGGAAATGTGGGCAGATTCTAAACATCACATTATAGTTTACATTCAAATATGTCACATTTGACCTCTGACCTCACTTTTATATTTCACCTCAGCCTTTGTTTGAAGTGGACCCCAACATGTGTTTTATCCTTACAGAACGTGAAGTCAAGGGTAAGAGAATGAGCTGCCTGGTTGTGTTGAATATGAAAAGTCTTTATGCCTTTTCAGTGCTAAACAGCTGAATATAGAATGCCCCCTACAGCAATAAAAGGCAATTTTCAGATCAATGTCTAAGTAGGCTAGGTGTCATATACTGCTGTGGCAGGCAGGGCAGAGAGGACCCCAATGCAGGACTCGGAGGCTAGAGCTTAACTTATGCTTCAGCTTCATTTGTGTGAAACACAGGAGATACAAGGCTGGCAAGCTAAACTATAAACTAGTAAACACAACCAGAGATACAAAAAAACAGAACTCAAAGCACTGGGCCAGCGACCCAGGACCATATGGGCTTGTGTTCTCAATGGTTATATCACTAACCTCGTACCTTGACTTTAAATATTTTAGCTAAGCTCAAAGAAAAGTTTCAGTCCTTCTGTTTCTTTTTTAAACTGTGAAATGATGTCAGTTTTTACATTAAAAGGTCAAACATCTAAAAAAAAAAACCCTGTTTTTAGCTTAAAGAAGAAAGAAAGAAAAAAGTAAACACTTACCAAACCTCATCAAGTGGAAGACGCACAAATAAAGATACACAAATTAACGTTATCTATTTGCTGGCTGACTAGAAACACTGCATGAAGAGGGGATTTTTGTGATAAAGCAAATTGCTGTGGAATTGCAGGTTAATGACTCTTGACAGGAATTTGGAGGCAGCACAAAGATTTTCCACTGACACTTCACCCTCCTGCCCCCTGGCTTAGAGGAGGCTTTAATATGTAAATGGTGGTGGTGTGAGGTATACAGATGCAAAGCATGGGAGCATGAGGAGCACCCCAACGTGAGATTTTCACACCTACTTTTATTTTCAAATGTACATTTACTGACTCCATTTGAGATCTCTCAGCTATAGATAGATAGATAGATAGATAGATAGATAGATAGATAGATAGATAGATAGATAGATAGATAGATAGATAGATAGATAGATAGATAGATAGATAGATAGATAGATAGATAGATAGATAGATAAGCTTTCACTATAGGAACCTGCACTGAGAGAAGAGAGGGTGCTTCTTTAATCAAACTTTCTTCTTTGATGTCTTCTGTCCTTTTCAGCTCCAGAAACACTTAACCGTCATGTTATCACATCCAGACTAGGGCTGGGCGATATGGACCAAAAATAATATCACAATATTTCTTAGCTGAATGGCGATATACAATGTGTATACGATATATTTGTTCTTCCCAAAAGGTATAAAGCGCCAAAGCGTAAGAACGGACCCAGAACGAAGACACAAAACATGGCTACAGCGGAGGCTTTCAGGTTTTCAGAACTCTCACTGGAAAAACTAGCTACATTTGTTGCTAGTCGCTTTTTGCAAAAAAAAAAAAAACCCTCTGCTGCGAAGGGCGGTAAGACTGGTAATAAAGCCACCATT
>VUQK01039551.1:28080-40139 GCA_015106715.1 Bujurquina vittata
TCTTTTTTTTTTTCTGTATGTGGGTTTTTTTTTTTTAGATAAACAAAGCTTAATATATATTTCAGATGAGTTCATATGGCATTACTTTAATTTTAATTTCATTTTACATGATCAAAAAGGAATAATGACAACAAAAGTTTGCGCTCTTGGTTTACTTCTGTTTCCCAGAGTTCCAGCTGATATGCACCTGTAATCAGAGCTTAAGGAAACTTCCTTCTATTTTTATTAATATATTATTTCTCCTTTCCCTTTGGTCTCGTTCTCATTTACTCTACTCCAATTTGACCTCTCCTCAATGTTCTTCTTGTCTAAATCTCTTCAAGATGTAGCCGAATTCTAACCCCCTGACACATTACTTTCTATGAAAGCAAATCAGTCTGTCTTTCTGCTGCTTTTCTCTCCATTCTTGTCTTCCCCTATCCTGTCTTCCTCCTTCCTGACAGCAAGGCTATGACCTGTACAACTTCTCCAAATCACAAGGAGTCTGTCACGTCAGGGCAACCCAGAGTTACAGCTCTGTCCCTTGGGTATAGTGTTGACAATGGACACACTGAGCCTGGACATTGCCTGCATACTAACTATATGCTACCTACAAGACGCCGGAGACAGGTTTCTCTCTCCTTTATACTACATAACACCGCACTACTTTAGATGCTTTATAGTGGCTGCGATGTGATGAGCAATGTTGATATGCTCTACCCTTCAGTGGTCATTGCACACTATGTTGCATGAGAGTTATATTAGACCAGGGAGCTTTTATTAAGGACTTCCTTTGTGTGGCGGGGGATAGGCTAAAGGATAGACGTGTGTACTGACTGTTAGTTTTTCATGGGTAATAAAGGGTTGAGTTCATTTAGATGAGCTTGAGAGATTTCTGGCGTGGTGCCAGAAGTCTATTGTTCATCTGTCAGCTGGAGGAGATGAGTTCAAAGAAGGGGAAAAAAAGGCAAAATTCAATGCCAAAATTTAGCCTAATCGTTGGTTAGGCTGATCCAGAGAATATGCCCTCTCACTAACAAATAACCACAAAGCTCAAGCCGGAAGCTGGTAAAGTTTTTGCAAACTACGGGTGAAGACAAGGATATTCAGTGCTAAAAATGACAGGTCCTTGAGGGGTAATTAAGAAAAGGCAGAATACAGGATACAGACAGAAATGCTTCAACAAAGCAGCCAGTGGCAGGAAAAGTGTGAAAGCATTTCTGGGACATCATACAAGCTGTCGAAGACTTTAGAGAAAAGAAGGTTGAACACAGAACAGACCACACTGTCGCTGGGACTGCAGAAAAGGAAAATTACAAATGGAGCTGGACTAACGATGGCTGATCAGACTAAGAGATGAGAGGATTCCAGGGTGAAGAGAGCAACGACATTCTGGTGAGTTGCATCAAGTCTTTGACTGCTCTTGAGTGGCCAAAGCCCAGATTTGAATTCCACATATCTCCTGTAGAGAAATGTGGAGATGGTACTTTACAGACACATCCACACTGACAGTGTAAAGCTGTGCAGGCCAGGTAGAGACCTGCCCAAGAAAACCAAAGCTGGTAATGCTGCCAAAGGGATTCTGCAAAATCCTGAAGCTCTGCAGTAATTAACACTTTCCTCTACATATAATGAGAAAATAAAATGTGACATTAAAAAGGCCACAAATGCTATTTTAGTGCGTAAGATGCAAATATTTTCCTAATTGTTAATTAAAACAATACTTGATCACAGTTTGCATCTGAGACGACTTGGATTTGGACCTGAACCCAAAAACTTTGTGATCATTTTAATGAGGAATGCTGCTCAGTCTGTGACATCAGTATCATGTTGCCTGTGGGTCCACACACACTAATGATGAGGCATAGAGCCAGAGGTTGGTAATTCTAGTTTTCTGTATGATGATTGATAAAATTATTACATGTTAAAAAAAACAACAACATGCAACTGTGTTACCATCAACACAAAAAAGCGAATATAGTTTCCCACTCTGGGTCTTCGGTGTAAACATCTAATGTTTCTTGGTAAGAAGCCTCTTAAGAATTACATCAAGTTTGTTTTCCAGTCAAACCCTGAGGGCTGATATTCAGCCACCAAATGATCGTCTCAACCTGTGATATGTAATCGCATCAAAGGGCACCCTCTGTTCACAAAGAGGATCACTGCATTACACAACAGAGATGACTCCACTTTCCTGTCTTTGTCTTAATAATTTGAGTCCCAGACATGCATGCAACCTCTCTCATTTGTAATGATGAGCGGGTGTACTACTGAAACCGAACAAGGTCAACATTTTAAATATAGCATTTTGAAATCCGGTCCCACAAATCAGTCACTTCATTATTGCACCATGCTTTTCTGAATCCGATGCCATCTTACATTCATACGTTAAATAAAAATATTTTCAGTGGTTTGTTAGCATACTAAGACTTGAGTTCTTATTTAGACTGCATTTTTAATTTCTCCTACCCATACTGTAAATTCCAATAACTAATTAAAGTCAGGAAAGCTCATTGTATTTGGAATAACAATAACAAGGTGAGTTATCAAAATTGTAATAAGGATGTTTAAACTTGTTTCTCAGTGCAGCAATATTAAACTTTTATTTATTTTAGTTAATTTGGTTAATCTGCTAAAGCTAACTGAATGCTAACTGACCTGTCGCTGCACAGTTAGATTAGGTACCCACAAAAAAGATTGAAAGTCCCCTGTTCATCAAATTCTTTTGGTTTAATAAAAGCCCCCTGAAAGTTGAAAGCACTAAACTTTTTTGAATTATTGAAAAGATCCAAAAATTGACTGAGATAAGGTAATTTTAATGAGAGTTACCATGGCCTTTTTTTGTCCCAGACCTTTCATTCCAGAAGTGCATAATTAAGGCCGGGTCCTCATATGTAGTACTTTCTAGTTTTGTCATTGCTCCTCAGAATAATACAAAACTTTGTATTATTGTATAGGGACTGTGGTGAAATTCGAAAATTTCCATGGAAATCAGTGTTGGGTAACACCTGAATACAATTTTTGGAAGCATAATGCTTAAAAATGTATCCTTTGTATCCTTACATTTCCAGCGGCTTTAGAGATGAGTTATCCCGTGTTTCTCTTTTGTGTAGAGTCTCGTGTGCCTGTCTTCCTGAGTGTGTCTGCCTCCCTGTGTGGTGTCAAGTTTGCGTTTGTTTCCCTGTCTTCTCACTTCCTGTCTTGTTTTCCCTGTCTTGTGTCCTGTTTTGCTTCTCCTTGTTTCGTTTGTGTACTCCTGAGCACCTCTTGTTGTTTTCTCGTTACCTTGTGTCTGTAGTTGTCTGTGTTGTCCCCTGTTTTTCCCTTTAGGCGCTCCAAAGTTTTTGCATCATCAACTATTGACTTTCCTTGGGTTTGAACTTTTGTATTTTATGTTTCGGGACACTGTTAAAAGAATCGAAATTAAAGCTGTTCTCAGCTCAGCTCTGTCTTTACACTTGTACAAAGCAGCTCCATAAAGACATGCAGGAGCAGGTTTGGTGTGGAAGAACTTGACTGAGTCCTGACCTCAACCTGAGAGAACACCTTCGGGATGAGACTGTGAATGGTTAGAAATTCCCGTGAACACTCCTAAACCTGTGGAAAGCCTTCCCAGAAGAGTTGAATCTGTTATAGCTGCAAAGGACGGGTCAACATCATATTAAATCCTCTGGATTAAGAATGGATGTTACTCAGGTTCATATGTGTGTGAAGGCAGGTGAGCCAATACTTTTGTCAATATAGGGCACTAACATGTTAAAATGTAATAATGGCAAATAAGTGCAAATTGTGAGTTTTGTGTGATTTCATTATGACATGAATTTTGTCATAATGTGATTAACTGTTGAATACCAGCTTTGTGGACATCATCATTGCTGCTTTTACACTCAGCCACCTCGTACAGACTCGGAAGTGTCAAATCTGGCTTGCAAACAAGCAGACAGAGTCTTAAATGGAAAGCAAGTCATATTTTTCCCTCTGACTCCATCTCTCTCTTCACTTTGGGCTGTATATGTTTCTGGTAATGGAATGAACTGAGAGGTATTAATTACCTGCCTTTGACAAGAAGGTCCCATGGTCACCTTTGTCCATCCACTTGTTTAGTTACAACATATATTGGTGAGGTACAATGACCACATTGGCTTAGATTTTGCTGGAGAAACCCCCTGACATGACTGCCAAGAAGCCAGTGGATACATGTACTCTTGTGTTTTTCTCTTTTTAAACAGTCTTAACTAGAAGTGCTCGCTTTATTTTTATGTCATACAGAAACAGACACACAAACCTTTGTTCGTTTTTTACCACGAACAATCATTATACTCCATCTAATCTTAGCCACTGTGTGCCCATATTCAAACTAACTTAGGATTACTTAAGTTTAAATATCACTATATAATAAATAAAAAGTTGCAACTCAAAAGTAACAGCCAATCTTAAAAAAGGTCCTCGTGTTATGACGCAAACTGTACCATCTTTGGTAGCACCAATAACGACACATGCAACATGTGACATGTAGTTAGAGGGGACTTGCATGAAAAATGAAGACTCTTGTCAGTGTCCACTAACTCTTCTTCAAATTGGCTAGGAAATCCAATTTTAATAGGACAAAGAAAACCGTGTGGTATTCGGATATCAAATTTAATTGGCCTGACACTTCAGGTGAAACATCTTCATCTGCCTACACTTCACTGTGTGAGTCAATCTTTTATTTCAATGCTGAATTCATATTTAAAGTTCCTCTACAGCAGCACACATCATGAATCCTCTTTTTTTTAAAAAGCAAAAAAAAAAAAAACAATCCCTGTATCTGCTGTCACACTCCCCCCTTTCTTTTCTTGAATCCCCCTTTTTTTTATTTCAGTTTTTCTTCCTTTCACTGTTCCCACCTTTACTCTATCTACGGTTTGCACTTTTGTAACCATGTTCCCCTTTTGCTGCTGCTTGTTGACAAAGAAAAATTAATTAATTGTGCTGCTATTTTGTTTTGCCAGTGTTGTGTTCAATAAACCTCTGCAACGATGGCCAATTAGCAATGTACAGATAATTAGACTGAACCATGCAGGCATACTCAGAAATATGCATACACATTGTTTTTCCTCATATTTATAAAACCAGAAGTGCTTTAATCATCGTGAACATTATCTTAACACCCACAGAAAGTCAAACTGTACATGGATTAGTTAATCCCCTGCTTGTATAAATATTTAAATATATAAATATATAAATATTAAATATAAATATTTCAGCCTAGTTCCAATGTAGCTCCTGCATGTTCTCCCTACACATTTTCACTCTGTGCATTCATATGTAGGGTCTGCCACAAGAAGTGGAAGTGAGTTATAAAGTCATCCAACACTGAGTCTGTACCAGTGCAGACTTAATGACGGCATATCATGGATCGCTAAGCGGTTGGACGCAAAGCGCATGACCACAAATCCTTTTCTTCACAGAATTCTCTTCTTTCTCAGAACTCACTCTGGTCCACATCCAGATTTTGTGTCAGTTTAACAATCAGGCATCAACTGAAGGTCACTCCTCCCTTTAAGTAATGATTTTGAGACATCTAACTCAAGATTGACTTATGGATGGAAATGTTTGTTTTTTGTTTTTTCCCAGGGACAGAAACAAGATTCCATAAAACGAGGAGTCTTTTTCACACACAGATTAATTATGGAGTTACACAAGGTTCTATGCTGGGGCACATTCTGTTTACATTATACATTCTTTCCTTAGACAGCATAGAAAGCATTGGATACATTTTATTGCTGTTCAGATGATACCCAACTTTATCTTTCCATGAAGCCAGATGACACACATCAACTAGTTAACCTGCAGGAATGTCTTCAAAACAAAAAGACCTGGATGACCTCTAATTTACTGCTTCTAAATTTATATGTAAGTGATGTTCTTTTACTCTTCTCTAAAAGTCTTAGAAACATGGTGTCTAACCGGATACTTACTCTGGATGGCATTACCTTGGCCAACAGTAACACTGTGAGAAAGCTTGGACCAGGATATGTCCTTCAGTGCACATATTAAACAAATATGCAGGACTGCTTTCTTGCATTTGTGTAATATCTCTAAAATTAAAAGCATTCTCACAGAGTGGTCCTGGAAGACTAGTTAACTGCATTTATTACTTCTAGGCTGGACTATTGTAATGCATTATTATCAGTCTGTCCTAAAAGCTCCCTGAAAAGCCTTCAGCTGATCCAAATTGCTGCAGCTAGAGTACTGACAGGGACTAGAAAGAGAGAGCACATTTCTCCCATTTTGACTTCTCTTCATAGATCTAGACAAGAATTTAAAATCCTTATTCTCACATGCAACATCTTGAATAATCAGGACCCCATCTTATCTTAAAGACCTCATAGTACCGTATCATCCCAGTGGAGTAATTCACTCTTAGATTGCTGGCTTACAATTAAGAGTACAATGGGAGGCAGAGCCTTCAGCTTTCAGGTCCCTCTTCTGTGGAACCAGCTCCCAGTTTGGATTCGGGAGACAGACACCCTCTCTTCCTTTTCGATAAAGCTTATAGTTGGGGCTGGATGAGGTGATCTGATCCCTCCTTAATCTTCTTCACTCACCTCTTTTTACTCTCTTTTGTTTATACCACTTTTAATCATTCATGTCTTCCACAGTATGTCTTTTGTAGTGGCTTGAGGTGACTGTTTTGATTTTACGCTATACTGTATAAATAAAACTGAATTGTTTATGAAGTGCTTTACACCTCTGCATCCAATGCCTTGCATTGAGCTTGGCGATGTAAGGTTTGGGATGCAGCTGCTTGGCCATAGAAACCCATTCCATGCACTGTTTTTGAGCTACCTCTGCACACTGTGCGCCTCAGTATCCACTGACCCCGCGCTGTCCTTTTACGCGGTCCAACACTTCATGGCTGAGTTGCTGTCGTTCCCAATCACTTCCACTTGCTAAAATCCCACTAACAGCTGACTGTGGAATATTTAGTAGTGAGGAAATTTCATGACTGGACTTTTTACTCAGGTATCATCCTATCACGGCAACACGCTGGAATTCACTGAGCTCCTGAGAGCGACACATTCTTTCAATAATGTTTGTAGAAGCCGTCTGCAGGTGCTTGGTTTATGTACCTGTGGACATGGTAGTGACTGGAACACCTGGATTCAATGATCTGGATGGAACAGTGAGTACTTTTGGAAATATAGTGTCCATACTGTAAGTAGTAACAGATTCAATCACCAGAATGTACAGTGGACTAAGTTACAGGCAGGCGATTATACAGCAGTTATTTTTGGAACTCACTGGGGCCTCAGAGTGTACGCACTTAACAAATGGACAAAAACAAAATAGAAAAATGTAAATGCTTATCATCACAATAAGATGTGAGGGTTATGTTAGTGGTACATAGGCCGGCACTCATCAGTTCTACATAGACTTTTCAGGTCAGAGAAAGATGGGAGATGGGATGTAACACTTTCAAACGAGCCAATCTGAGAGTTCTCATATTGACTAGAGGATTAGGAGACGGGTTTGTCCAGTAACCAGCATGCAACATTTATCAGTTCACCAGCAGCAGCAAAGAGCAGGGGAAGGAGAACAGACTCTCTCTACCACTTCAAAAAGCTGTGGTAGATGTTTTCAAGTTTCCATTAATGCTGCAGACCCCGTCATGTCAGTCCAAAAGCAGAAAGAAAAACTGAAAAGGGAACAAAGAAACAAGGGTCTGCTAAAGGTTGGGGAGGTGCAGACTGTTTTATTTCTAGAACTATGTGGAATTTTACAATTATGGTGAAAACTCAGAGAAACTGAAAGCATTTTTCTGCCTTTATTTACCAATATCCAGTTAAAAATGTATCCATCATGCAACAGCTCCGGTTATAATACACAATGCTAAGCCTAACACGGTAAAATCAGCACCCCAGGATCCTTATTAATTAAGTTCAGAAGGGCTTCTTTATTTCTGTAAATATGATAGTGTTTATCTCTCTCTCTCACACACACACCAAATACTGTGTGTGTGTACGCGTGTATGCGTGTGAATCTCTTGTGCTCAGAAAAGCTCTGGGCATAAGAGCTCAGCCTTTCATGGGAAATCACACCAATGAACATGAAGTTCAGTCATCATTGCACACTCAGCTACAGAGAACAACACGAGAAAATCAGCAACAAACAAAATTATCAATTCCATTCACTGGTATTTCTACAAAAAAATCTCATGTTACCAAATTACTTGAATGCCTTTGCCTTTACAAACGTGATAACCCAAGGAAAGGGTGAAGGAGTTAAAGGGTAATAGTCACTGTTTTTCTTGCTATTGCAGTTGTGCAAGTGGGAGCAGTGGAATAATAATTCTAGCTGTTTGCCAATGAGACAAAGATATGCAGAAAAACGTAGATAGCAGCTCATTCACTTGAAGAGGCAGAGAATGGGAAAATAAACAATTAGAATAATTGCATTTTCCAGTCTGTATTTACAAGTGTGAAAGTAGCCTCATGATTAAAAAATTTTTTTTTAAAGTGGGCTCGAAAGGAGGAGGAAATTGGCCGATGTTTTCATTCCCTATTTTGGACTGAAGCATAAATTTGAAACAAGAAAGCTGAAAAAATGTTCAAGTTACCATTTCTGAAGTTGAGCCGGGGAGTGTTTTTACTTTAAAGAACCAAAAAAAAGTTGATGCTTTCTTTACAAAGAAAGAAGTTCTGACAGGGACTCTTTTTTGCAGGCTTGATATTACCTTTATTTTTACTTGGTTTCATCAGGTTTAGGCACAAAAATTCATTTGTGAGCTTTGGACAAGAGTTTCATTTGCATAAAAATACACTGTTTACAATATTAAACCTGTTACAGTCCACCCCCGATCTACAAACCAAAATGGTACAACACCAGCGAATATTATCCAAGCACCTCGTCACGTGACGTGAGTTTGCTTAGTGCAAAAATATTTATGCAAGAATATATTTTTAAATTCTCCTAATTTTGGATTGTAGACTAAATATGACAACCATAATTGATAATAATAACTGATATGCCTGTAAGAATGTTTAGAAACCATTTTGCTGTTCTTGCTAACATTTGGGCCGTAACTGTTTGTTTCCTCTGTGTGTAAAAGTGAAGAGGAGGCACAGTGACCAACTGTACGGCTTCTGAATACAAATCACACCCCAACTTTCTGCTTCATTGGCTGCAATAACACCTCCACCCACCTACCCTCCCTCCCATGCACACGCGTGCACATTTGCAAAATGGATTCTCTGATAATTAACTTTGGCCACATCTCCATGCCCTGTACACACAGACACACGCACACACCTGATTTTGATTCCAAAGGGAATTCTTGGCAGTAATCAATGATGAGCCTTCTTCTGATTCGCTCTGCTGGTCACTGGTTATTACAGTGTAACAAATCCTTATTTAATATGCACAGTGTGCATGTACACGCAAACAAACAAGAATAATTTCTTATTTTGCATGCAGTGGCACCCACCAATATACACACATGCACAAATACATCCTTATGTACACAGATGTTATCCTTGTCCAAGAGAAAAAATAGTCATGGACCCTCCCAGTTAGTCAATATTAACTTCATTGTCTGCTGGCCATAACCCTAGCTGGAATCATACAGTACTTTGTGTAAACCAAAACAGTGTTTTAGTTTAAGGGAAGTGCTTTTCATCCCCCAAAACAAGTCAGATGATCTCAATGTGAATATTACACACACGCTATGTAAGTGGAGCAGTGTGTAGCAGCAAAATCCTCCTTAATTTAAAGTAAAATCTAGCAAAAAAAATAAAAAAAATCTGAATTTATGAATGAAAGTTTTCTATGAGTCTGCAAATGTTTGCAGCCTCTCATCCAGGAAAGTAGAGACTTGTGTGATCCTCACACATGTCTGAAGTCAGACCACTCTCCCTTGCACAAACCTTACCTGACTTAAGTTTAATGGATCCATCATTCAAGACCATCTTCTTGTGCACCTCCGTATATCTTTCAGTGAGACTGGTATTTTTAAATTGCTGCCTGGAAGCCTATCATGAGCACTCGCACAGCACTAAGGTCCTTGAGCTACTTCAGTGAATGAATACAAAGTTTGATGTAAAAATGATCACAAGTTCACATGAAGGTCCATTGCTGTTGATTTAAGCTAGGTCACTTACCACAATTAAGCAGTTTTCAGATGAGAGCGTGAAAGCATGTAAGGTTATATGTGGTTTCTACTTTGAGTGATCACACCTACAAACACCTACTGATCCCTACTATGAATATGGAGTGTGCTACAACTCTCTTCAAGTCATTTTTATAATATGCTTTACTTAAGTAAAAGTATTCAAGTTACACAAGGTCCATGAGGAAAAAGGAATTTGGGCTCCCTGAACATTGGTTTAGAGATAAGTTGGATGGAAGCCACAGAAATTATGTTTGCCCCATATCATCCGAGTCAGGTCATCTTAGTGCAGGTCCGTGTGATGCTAAGCTCTGGGCTTATATCATCATTAGTATACTGGGTACTGGAGAGGCACTGAAGGGGATTATTACAAAATGGATGCAGGATGCAACACCAAGAGTGTGGACATGTGTGGAAATCCATGTTGTGTTTTCAAAGATGGAGTGAGAGTTGGATTTATGTGCACAGACTATGTGTTGTGCCGTTTCCAACTAGCCATCACGGTCTTAAGTTGTTGACTAAGTTTCAGTTGTTAACTTGAAATAATGCAACAGCTGCATCTTCTATTTAAACACTCCACACAAAAGCCAGCACTGTCTTCTTCTGCAGTTAATTTTGTACAATTTTATTTGCTGTATCACAAGAAAAGTGACAAATGCTCATCTTTTCAGTAAAGAGCCTCCTGATGAGCGGGCACTTTACAGGTGTGCGAGGCAAACCCGGGCAGAGCGGCTCCACCCACGGGAGGAGGCGGAGCGAGGTCTGCCCACCAATGCACCTGGAACGGAAAAATACAGAAAAAAAACACCACCCAACCCCGCCCGACCCTGACAGAAACGGTTGTTTGTCTGTGAAAATTTGCTTCTTTAATCAAGAAAAATGTAATCACATTTTTTAAAAACTAGTTGATTTTTTTGTTTTTAATGCTAAATGTTTAAATACGAATTTAAAACTATGAACGACTAGTTCTGTACTAATGATGAATTTCATCAAATGTAAGTTTTCTAAAAGTGACATTTAAAGAAAAGATACAGTAAAAAGAAATAAAAGCGTGCTGCACAGACTGTGTTGGTGTTACGAGCACCAATTTGCTTCTGCTTACGTAGCTGGGGAAACAGTTAATCAACAATAATCTCTCAGTAAATTTATTATTTAATTATCTACGTCTCTTAGGAACAAGAGAGAACTTTCAAATTTTCCTATAACAGCTGACAGTAGCTAACTGCTTACATTACAGATACAGTTTAGCTTTTAGCATCTCAATTACTGCTACAAATAAAGGGCAGCCAGTGTTGATGGTTAAATATGTCATTTGTCTGGAGTTGTTGTTCATACCCCCAAAAATCAGACAAAATCAACATTTTGACCCAATGAAGACACAGAAGTCGGTGATTTACCAAATTGTTGAATTCACTGATGATAAGAGAGAACCATGTCAGCTTTATGGGAAGACCAGAGCAAAGACAGCAGCTCACCAAAGCCTGCAGGTTTTATTTAAAACATTTTACCATGACAATGAGAATATTCTCAGGGCAGCACGATGGCGTGGTGGTTAGCACTGTCGCCTCACAGCAAGAAGGTCCTCAGTTTGAATCCTCTCTGGGTGGAGTTTGTGTGTTCTCCCTGTGGTTCTGTGGGTTCTCTCTGGGTACTCTGGTTTCCTCCAACAGTCCAAAGAAGTGCAGTTAGTGGGGTTCAGTGTTTCTAAATTGGCCATAGGTGGGTATGGTTGCCTGTCTCTGTGTGATAGCCTGGTGACCTGTACAACCCCGCCTCTCGCCCTGTGCCTGTTGGCTGTAGGTGTGTCTGGCTGGCGACCTGTCCAGGGTGAACCTTACCACTCACCTCATATGAATAGGATCCCACCCCCTCTTGTGGCCCTAAACTGGATGATGAGTGGTTAAAAAAAAAAAAAAAAGCATGAATAACC
>VUQK01039555.1:0-12807 GCA_015106715.1 Bujurquina vittata
CCAATGCTGGCAGATTCCCAGAGTCATCTTTCCAACAGCTGAGCAAGTGTCTACTGCCATTTGAAGACAATGCAACAGTTGCCAGTTTACAGAATGGGCTCATCAGCCTGGCAGGACAGTGGGACCGGTTAAAGATTTCTGTAATG
Source organism: Bujurquina vittata (assembly GCA_015106715.1). Taxonomy (NCBI): domain Eukaryota; kingdom Metazoa; phylum Chordata; class Actinopteri; order Cichliformes; family Cichlidae; genus Bujurquina; species Bujurquina vittata. Next base: position 147 of record VUQK01039555.1, read on the forward strand.
GAGGAGTATCCAACCAGGGAAACAAAGGAAGGACCACAGGTTGCTGAAGATGAGATGGAGATAGTTTGCAAAAACTGTTCATCTTGCAATGACTGTCCATTTTGCTGCTATCGTGTTCTGAGGCAATACAATCTCCTTACAGATGCATACAGCACCATAGGGCTTGCATACAAGTTTCTGCTAACCCTGTCTGTAACACAGGTAGCTTGTGAAAGAAGCTTTTCCACTCTAAAGTTCATCAAAAACAGGATTAGGAGCTCTCTTTCACAACAGCACCTTGAGGCTTTCATGCTACTCAGACAGATGTCCTGAAGATGCTGGAGAGTGATAAAATTATAGATGGTGTAACAGAAAAGAGTCGGTTGCTGCAGAGGTTACTCACTGAGTGAACAATGTAGGTTTCAGTAGTTTTCCAGTTGTTTTTCCTCTGTATTTTGTCAGGGTCAAGTTGTTAAGTTTGTTAGTTATTTTGTTATGCCATATTATTGTATTATTGTAATCATATTATTGCTGGAAGTAATATTGTCCATATGACAATAAAAGTCATATACACTATGTGCCATGTATAGATTCATATACAGTATACACACACACACAGATATATATAGATATATATATATAGTGGGCCAGTCTGTCAGGAATTCCCGGGACACTTTTTCTCCCCAGTCCGCCCCTGGCTCAATGGTTGGAACAAAAAAAAATGACAAGCTGCTAATTTAGATTTTTTATTTTATTTGACTGCAATGAAAGAAATGCGGTAAATATCCGAAAAAATTTTTTCATCTGTGTAAGCCATGGGAGGAGTTTTGTGGGATTTGTTGCTGTGCAGTACTTTTAAATTGGAGGCAAAACCTTACATCCTTTCTGTAAGTAAACTCGTTTCTGTATCAAAATGCGCTTTTGAATTATGAATAAGAGATTATTTGTTAATAGTTAAATAATAGTTTATGAAGTTATATTGTAGTCACCTTAGATAAGTGCATGTTCTATGATTGAAAGGATTCAGCCAACAAGGGATAAGAGTCTAAGTTGAATGTTTACTCAGCCAAAAACACACAAGTGTACAGACCGGTCTGGGTGAGACTTCACCTGTCTGACTAGTACATCAGTTCATCCAGGGCATGAAGTCTGAACGCTCTCTAACTATCCCAGGTATATAATATTGTTATCACATTTGATTACATCATTAAAAATATCTTAGAATGTGCAAAACTAGTTGAAACTGGCTCTGGGGACCCTGGATGTCCCCTTATCATTGTATTGCGACTGTCTTGGCGCGTGGAGCAGCAGTTGCTGCTGGAACCCACGACCTGTTTATGAAAACAGAGAGACACAAGGCCTAGACTGACCTTCCTAGAGCAGACACAGCAGAAATTCTTCCAGTGCATAACAATTTTTCCCTTCCATCTTCAAGAACTGTAACTAAGGCAAAAGTGCATAAGATTATATTTATGATTTTCATAGAATTAATAAAAGTTAATCAGCAAGGGAAAAATGTATAAATGATTGTATTATGATTATATTGGGTTTATGTTGAGATGCTCCCTTGATTTAACTGGAGCGATGAGCAGAGCGCTGCTGCAGCAGCAGCAGACATGCCTCGGCAAGCCTCAGTGTGATCTTCATTCAAACAGAGAAATAATTATTATTTTACATGCATACAATAAATGAGCGCACTCAGGCTTGTAACACACTTCAAATATGTAAGAAGTAGAGCGACATAAACATCGCCTTAGCATTTGTTTAAACATGCATAGATCAGCCACAACATTAAAAGCACCTGCTTAATATTGTGCAGCTTTACCACCAGAACAGCTCTGACCAGTCCGGGCACCCCATGGATGCTCGATTGGAATGAGATCCGAGCAGTTCAGTCGGGTCACGCCTCCAGGTCTCTGCAGGAGCGGTCCCTGAGCAGCCTGCTCTGTGATGAGGTGCGTTAGGCTGCTGCCATGTTTGCTCTGATGTGGAACATGGAACAAAGTAAACACATAAATGGATGCATAAAACTTTGCACAGTGATAACAATAACTGATTGTGTGTTAGGTGCCTTTGCTAATGGGACATGGTGCATTAAAATATGTACTCCATGTAGAGTTCCATTGAAATGTGATACTAAATGTAGTATTCTATCCTATGCACTATAGTAAATGATCAGACATAAAGGCTCTGTTCATGTGCTAACAGTCAAATGCTAGAACGTTTGCTGCTAACCACGGTGAGAAAGGAGCAGCGCCTGTTCCTCAAATGGAAAAAGTATTTTAGAAGGCATTTTGATGTGCTGAGTGACTTCTGCAAAATTTAAACTGCCCCTTTTATATAGAACATAAACTATCAAACTGTAATTCTCATGCCCGTAACAAAATTCTCTGTAAGCACCCCAGATGTCAGATCATGTAGCATGAAATTTATTAATTGCTGCACGTCTTCCTGTCCACCTTTTTTAGAGAACATGAGAGAGCAACTGAAAATCCAGGGCTCGGAGGTGCAGGATGGCCACAAGGCGACTGTAAAGGACCTGGCAGATGTAAGACACCGAGCTCAGGACATCTATCAGAAAATTGGTAAATGGCTGAAATCATTTGTAATTTTGCTTTGCTTCCCACAAGCAACGTGTTTAAACATCCTTCTGAATTTTCTTCACCCTGTGGCTGATTAGATCACAGTATGGTAGAGTTTCTGCAGTATCAGGATCAGACCTCCCAGTACTACACTGACCTGATGAAAAAACTAGAGTGCATGAACAGCACCTTGGGAGTAAGGTTGCAGTGGCAACCGGTTTCTCAGTATACCATGGTATTAAAATGCATGGTTATCATACCATGGATGTTTGCTTATTACCGGTAATAAGGGAGAAAGGCAAGCCAGCGGAGAATTTAGCACACGGATGCACAGCTCCGCTCTGTCTTGGCTGTGCATTGGTCAGCAGCGCTGCTCTCAGGCACACAGCGGTGAAAATGGTGACGGATTTAACCAGTCTCCATCCACTTAAAAAAAAACAAACGCTAAACTAAAATCAGCAGTGTGGAACTACTTCGGATATGCACCAACTCTGCGTGAGGATGGTATCGCATTTGCAAACAGTGTGGAAGAAAAGTGTCTGCTAAAGGAGGAAAAACTTTGTTTGTTCTCACGTCTATGACACCATCCCTCCGTGCAGATTAAAGTAGGTATCTTGTTAATAGCTGTCTCTCTAACAAATGCTCAGTCCACACACTAAACACCAACAAAAGTGCTGAGTCATCCGAACTACAGACAAGCCGGTGCCCGTGAAGCACGTGCTGTGCTGGATGCGCATGTCCATGTTAAGGACCTTTCCGGACATGAAAGACGGCATTTACGGGAGTTCATTTTAAAACTTTGTCGTGTATATTTTTCATCCCTTAAAATCAGGCTCGTCATGAAAGCCTTAAGAGTGAAATCTGTATGATGAGGATGATGTCAGCAATAATTCCCTCTGTCTGCAGGATCTGCTTATTTCCCACTAACTTAGCAGCACAACGTGTGTTATAAATGTAGCGCTCCCCGTAAATACATGTATTAATAGGGGTAGGGCTTTTGGGTTCTTATAATGTATTCTACTATAGTTTAACCCTGAATAATTCAGTGTTAAAGCCTTGGATTTATGTTACCTGATACAAATAAAACCTTTGACAACAATTTGTAGGAACTCACCTTTAAAGGTTTTGGTTTCTCTCACAGTAATACCTGAAACCCTGTAAACACACTTTCCAGAGTAAATGGTTTCCACTTATCTATAAACTATAAGCAAACTCACAACACTCAAGTTTTAAAAAACAATAAACTGATTTACTTAAAAATATTAATTTTGATTAAAGATAGTAAACACAAATGCAATTACAGTAACCTTTTGTCAACCTTTAAATAATATGTACCCTTTTTTTTACTCACATCCAATATACTCTGTGGACCCACACACACACACACACACACACACACCTAAAGCCGGCAAAGTCAAAATTACTCAGAAACTCAAATAAAAGTGTTGCAGGCCTGGTTCAAGGCTAGCGTACATGGAGGCCCTAAACACACTGGCCGTTTCACTCCTTAATGAGCAAAAAAATAAAATAGGTGGTACCTTAGTATTTTGGGTCACTTGTTTGTAATCCAGCAGTCAGGTAAGCACTCCGAAACAGATCCTTCTCACCTCAGAGGCACAGCAGAATCCAGCGTCTCCTCTCTCACCACGTGTCCAGAACAGGCAAAGCTGAGGCTCTGTCAATCCGCATGCAGGGCATTTACTCCGTTCCCAGGCTGAAAGCAGTCTTCCCCCTCTCGCACAGTTCACCTGATTTAGTCCAACTATATGTAACAGTGTTCTAGCCAGAAATTTTCTTCAGCCCGGCGCCCGGAGGGGATGCTAATGCTAATTAGCAAGCTAATGATAACTGCTAAATGCTGCTCCCACTTGTCAATTGAGTGACTGGGCGTACGTATGTAACCAGAAAGCACCTCTAAATCCTAGGCAGTAATCAGTCTTTTCTGTACATTGACTATGGCTTTCTGAATACAAATAGGGCTACAACTATCGAGTGTTCTATTGCGTGATTAAATAAAGTAATCAGATAAGAAATAGTTTTTTGTATCAAAAATTCATCTGCATATTTTAACTTCCGTACTGCTGATGTTCCTCTTTGAAATGAAGTGGATGGAGCAGCTACAAAGTTGTTATTTCTTCATGTTGCTGATCAGGTGGTTGATGAAGGACCTCCAGCTATTTCCCGGTTGCTGCACGTGACCTCGTCGTCTCACTAAAAGCTCCACCTCTTTGCGCTGCAGACAGACTGCACGTGAAACAGCTGCTGCCGTTTTTGTTGAAAAACTGGTGGCTGCATGAGTTTACTGCTGTAATGTTTTTTTATTCACAAGCATTCTCTTAAACATTCCTACTGTGGGTCTATTTTAGTCACTAATCAGAGATTAAAGCATAAAAATCATTTTGACGGAGCCCCTCGGTGCTGAGGAGGGGCGAGGGGGGGCTTCTGGCAGGAAACTGGTTACAGCGATCCTTTCTGGTGGCTACAGCTGAGGTAAAGAAAAAAAAATAACAGCTGACAGCTTCTGTATAGTTAGCGCAACACACACGCGCGAGCCCACACACACACCCTCAGCACAGAGCAGCAGGGGCGTGAAAAAACTCGTAAGCGATCCACTCAGTGTCGTTTTTCCCTAAGTCAAGCGCACTCACGACCGTACCGAGATCAAGGCTGCACATTGTGAATGACCTGAAGTGCTCTGTGGTAGATTGCAAAATGCGGTGAATTGATACAGGCCCAAGCGGCGATAATAGCAGCAACCTAGCTGGGGCGGACCGCGCTCTGGTTTGCTAAATGCAGTGACAGCAGAGGCCCGAAATTGACGGGCCTCTGCTGACGTCTCAGCAAGGCGGAACGTCTGGCAATCAACCGTTAGCCAGAACACTGAGTATAAGATTTATTGCCAAGAAGCACTGTTACAAACAAACACAAACCTTATTTTTGTGCTAAGTTTTATTCAGAGTAATTAAAAACAAAAACGTCCAAACCACCAGCCCAGATCATAATCCTCAATTATATAAACTGCATCGATTACAATTTAAACATTCAAATCCCAAACCCTTCCATAAAAAAGTCAGCAACACAATTCTCAACTGCTGAGAAATGTTTATTGCAGACAGATTGCACATTACTAAAATTATGTGTTGTGCCAGCACCTGGATTTTAAAATTGAAGCAGCCCATATACCAGTTTAAATAATTAACACTCCCATAGTGAATTAAATAAAATTTAAAAAAAAGCTGGATTAAATCTGGGATAACTGGGAACTCTTGTGGTACTTCCTGCCAGGAACATTATGTTACTGGAAAGATCAACAACTCTGCAACTTAAGTTAATTGTAACTATGTAACAGCATGGTGCCGCAGAAAGAGGAAGAACAGTAAGAATAAAATTGACAGGTTATTGACCGACACCCTTTTGTTTGTGGAGCACTTTGTTTTCCTCCAGCTCTCTCCAGCTCTCATCCCCATCAGCTTCTCTTCCAGCAGAACTGGTGATGGATCAAAAGAACTGGTGCCAACTTGTTTGGCAGACTCCTCACTTCCGGGCTGTGTCATAGTTGGCAACAAACCAATCACAAGTTTCCTTTAAAGCTGCAAGTGAAAACAAGAAGAATCAGACAAGTCGGGCAACTGATGCGGTCACTTTAAATGTCTGCACTGACGACTGTGTTTCCACATATGCAAGCTTTACATCACCCACACCTTGTTTGAAGGGGGTGAATGTGAGGTCTGGCAGGTAGCGGCGCAGCTTTGCATTGCTGGCCGTCTTTTTGAACTGGCCGTCTGATTTACTGGTGTCGTACTGAGTGCCACAGGTAAAGGAAACCACAAGACGATAAATGGCAATGTGAACAAACAGTCAAGTTTCCTTACAAAGGGGTCGTAGTCTTGATCCCAGTTTTTCCTCATTTGGGAAGAACAGTTTAAAATAACAGCTGATTACCCAGCCTGTGCAGAATGAAACATCTACATTACTCTGAGGACTACTTTTCAAAGCATTCTTTAACAAAATTTCAAAACCATATTTTAAAATGGCAGCATTCTATAACAACATGTAGTGAGTCTTGAAAATCCACTGTAAGAAACAAATAACCTGCATGACTGAAAGGATACCACAACTTCTCCTTTAAAGTCCAACGCCTCAGCAACTGCTTCTGCTGCTTCTTTGATGGACACTTCCTCTTCTTCACCAACTGGAACCAACAGATATAGCACTATAAGAACACTTCTCTTTGAACTGCCATCATCATGCTCTATAATATGAAGACCCACCAGAAAGAATGATTGGCTCAACCTCTGGATATTCCCTCAGGACCCAGAGGAAAAGACGAGCCAGGTCCAAAGAGTAGATGAACTGCCTTCTGGGTGTGCCAGAGCCCCAGACCACAAACGGCTTCCCCTCCTCTGAAAGAGATAACATCCAGATGAAATTACAGGTCCAGCAACACCACTAAAAAGTCACAAAAACTTACTGCTTGCTGACATGATAAACTCTCATGATAGGACACTTTTTGGACCCACCCACATTAAAATCATGACTTACTTTGAGCGAGGTATGCTTTATGTATGAGGCCTGGCAGCACATGACCATCCTCGATGCTAAAGTTGTCATGAGGCCCAAACATATTAGTGGGAATCACAGCTGTATAGCAACGTCCATACTGCTGGAAACATGCTCTGTGCAGCACACAGAAATGAGGAAAAATGTAAGAAGACTTAAAATTGTAGTAGATTTTTCTGAAAATGAAGCAGAGACATCACACAGCCTCCCCGGCAATGCCCATATCCATCAGCTATTAGAGAATCAAGTTATCGGAGAAAGCTCTAATCCCTTTGCTTCCCCCATAGTGGTGGTAAGAAAGGAGGATTCAAACATTAGGCTTTGTGTGGATTATCGGCTGTTGAACGCCAGGACTAGAAAGGCTGCTTTTCAGTTACCTCACATTGAAGAGTCCCTGGATGCATTGGCAGGGGCTCGGTGGCTTTCCACCCTGGATTTAGCGAGTGGATACAATCAAGTTCCTGTGGCTGAGGCTGATAAGAAAAAGACTGCCTTTTTCACCCCGTTTGAACTGTTCGAATTCAATCGGATGCCTTTCGGGTTGTGTAACGCTCCAAGTACTTTTCAGAGGCTGATGGAAAGTATGTTTGGTTCACAGAACCACCAGTCCCTGTTGTTATAACTCGATGATGTGATTATTTTTTCTGCCACAATAGATGAGCACATTTCACGTCTGAAAATGGTATTGGAGATTTTGCGTGCCCAAAAACTAAAGGTTAAGTTGGAGAAATGTTGCTTTCTCCAAAGCCAGGGAAAGTACCTAGGTCATGTGATCTCTAAGGATGGGGTAGCCACTGAGCTCAATAAGCTCTTGGCTGTATTGGAATGGCAGGTACCAAAGTCGGTAATGGAGTTAAGGCTAGGCTTTGCCAGTTATTGCTGCCATTTTGTTCCTGGTTTTGCCGCCTTAGTGGCCCCCCTTCATCAGTTGGTGGCTGAGTTGGCTGGTACCAAGCACAAACGGTCCTCCAAGCAACCCTTCCAGGACGTTTGGACAGCTCAGTGTGATTCAAGTTTTCAAGAGTTGAAGTGTAGGCTAGTGGGGGCTCCAGTATTGGCTTATGATGATTTTTCACAGCCGTTCATTTTGGAGGTTGATGCTAGCCATTGGGGCCTGGGAGCAGTGCTCTCCCAGAAGCAGGTGGATGGTCGGGTGCATCCTGTAGCCTATGTCAGTCAGGGCCTAAAATCCACTGAGCGGAACATGTCAAATTACAGCTCAATGAAACTTGAATTCCTGGCTTTAAAATGAGCTATGGCAGAAAGGTCCAGGGAGTATTTGCTGGGCCACAAATGTGTGGTCTACACAGATACTAAACCCTTGAGCCATCTGACTACAGCTAAGCTGGGAGCTTTAGAGCAACGTTGGGCTGCCCAATTGGCATCTTTTGACTTTCCCATCATGTATCGCTCCGGCCAGGCGAATGGCAATGCAGATGCTTTGTCCCGCCAGTATCAGCCTGGAGAGGAGGTGGCACCCCTGGAGACTTTGCTCCCTGGTACCCCCATCCCGCCAAGTTTGGCCCAGGTGAAAGAGGCCCCCCTTCAACCGGTGGTACAATCTGCCCTCTCTGCATTACCTTCTTATTCTAACACTGATTTGGCTAGGCTGCAAAGGGGGGATCCGGCCTTAAGCGGTTTTATTAAACTCTGGAGGAGGAGGAATGGTCCCACTCGTCAAGAAAGGGGGAGTTTGCCTTCCAAAGTGGTGGAACTAGTGCGTCAGTGGAAGAGATTGAAAGAGGAGGGGGTTCTTTACCACCAGGTGGAGGAGGCTGATGGTGGTGAGCCACTCCGTCAACTGGTTGTGACCCAGGGTCTTAGAGACACAATTTTGCATCAGTTGCATGATGAGCATGGTCATCAAGGGGTTGACCGGACCACAGAATTGGTCCAGCAATGTTGTTATTGGCCAGGGATGTTTAAGGAAGTTCAGGAGTACTGCAAAAAGTGTGAACGGTGTGCCCAGGCCAAAGAAGTTTATCCTAAGCCTAAAACAACCATGGGTCACCTCCTTGCTGCTAGACCAAATTAAATACTTGCGATCAATTTTTCTTATCTGGAACCTGCTGTGGATGGTCGTGAGAGTGTGCTGATCCTTACTGACGTATTCTCTATATTCACCCAGGCTTTGGCCACTAAGGACCAGACGGCCCCTACGGTGGCTCGTGTTTTGGTGTACGAGTGGTTCTTCCGTTTTGGGGTCCGTGCTCGGATTCACTCTGATCAGGGAAGGAATTTTGAGAGCGCAGTAATTAAACAACTGTGTCAGCTATATGAGGTAAAGAAGACTCATAGTACCCCATACCATCCACAGGGTAATGGGAAATGTGAGCGGTTTAACAGAACTTTGCACGACCTTTTGCGGACCCTATCTTTTGAGCAAAAGAGAGACTGGCCTAGCTATTTGCAGCAACTTACGTTTGCCTACAACACCACAAGCCATCAGACCACCGGGGAGTCACCCTATTTTCTGATGTTTGGTCAGGAACCTCAACTCCCGATTGATTTCCTACTTGGTAGGATAGAGAAGCCGGCTCCTGGCTCCCTTCACACTTGGGTCATAGAGCACCAAAATCGTTTGGTCGTGGCTTATGAAGGGGCCCGAAAGCAAACTGAAGCGGCTGCAAATTGTCGTGCGGCCCAGCAGGCTGCTGCTGTGTCTGATCCATTGCCTGTACATCAGCTGGTTTATTTGAGAGATCACAGCGTTAAAGGTTGGAATAAAGTCCAAGATCACTGGAGCTCAATTCCTTATGGAATTGTTAAGGCCCCTTGGTGAAAAGATTGAGCAGGAAGTCCCACCAAAGAGACCTGCCAGTAGTTCCTTCGAGAGGTTGCCTAGCCCAGGCCAGGATGGGGATTTTTATGCGTGGTAGCAGTTGGGGTCACCCAGAGGTTATACTCCTACCCCATCATCAGCTTTTGAGCTGGGTTCAGGGCAAGTTGAGGTTGGTGCGCCAGTACACCCACTGTCTCAGAGCATAGTGTCCAGAGGACTACACGTGCAACCGCAGGCCATCATTCAAATCTCCATCACTTGCCACAATCAAGTGTGACTGAGTCCTCTTGTAACCAGACAACTACAGTATTTTCCAGGCCCTGGCTGTGAGGTTTCATTGTCGGGTCACCAATGAAAAAAACTTAGGGGGAGATTGTAATGGGTGTGACCTGAGTGTGTGCCCGCCCTTTTGTGGGCAGGGCCTTCCATTTATAAGCACAGGTGCCGTTCATCATGGCATCTGTGAAATGTTTGGAATGCTGGCATACATCTGAGCGAGACATCCCTAATTTGTGCAGCAAGGTTCTGTTGTCCCTGGTAATTGCCGAAGTTCAGTGCCCTTCTGTCTAAGGTAGGAATTGGAGGGTTTTGCTCCTACATTGGCTAGCAAGGTTAGTGCTAAAGGTTGGGCTTTGGTTGTAGGAAGAACAAATTACATAAAGCAGGTGACAGCGTGGTGAGCGGCACAATCCCATTTCATTCCCAGTTTGGAGGACTCTAAGATTGGAGGCAGGTAAACACTGGTGGTGTGGTCGGGAGGCTATCCCCTCAACTGTGTATTGTTTTAACCCCCCGTGTCCTGTCCCCTTCTTTTTAGATACTACGCTGCTGTTTGCTGTTTTGCCTTGTCCGGTGTTGTCCCGCCGGTGTTTTATTATACCGCTGTTTTACGAAGCCACGGCAGACGCTGGCTACTCCGAAGTTTTCTTTCTTTTAAATCATCCTTTGAGAAGGACGGACCGCATTAGGTTACAATAGGGGTTGAGTTGTGGGGCTTGTCACCCCGGATTTTAAGTGTAACCAGATTGCGTGGCAAAGGATTGTGTCCACTTTTGTTTTATCATTTTCCTTTTCTTTGGGAACGTGTGGAGGAGTGAGGAGAAGTTGGCCTGAGACCCTCTTTGTTTTATATTACTTCTCCATTTGTAGTTAAGCCGCCCTTGTGCATGCCGAGCGGCGAGGTAGAAAAATAAGAGTGAACCCTGTTGCATGTGGGGTTGTTTTAATGTGTGTTTTTGCCGTGTGTATGAGGGTCCACGCCAACTAGGGTCTACTGTACCTCCTCCAGCGCAATTGCTTTTTTGGTTCTTTTTCTTTTAGGACGGCTGGTGACTGGAGCACCGGTGGGTTTTATTGTGATGCTTTTTAATTTGTTTTTATTCTTTTATTATTGATTTTTGCATGTTTTCAAATGTGTTTTCATTTTTTAATCCAAGCTTTCCTGGGGACTTGGTGTTTTTATACATATTGTAAATAAAGTTTTATTTGTATTTAACTGAATACACACCTACAGCATTTTTCCTTTTAGAGTGTATTTGTGGGTCTCTCACCGGACCTGGGTCACATCAGTAATTCCCCCAAAGAAACAAGCATTTCGGTCCCGGTGTGGTGTGGGGCTTGAATAGAAAGGAGTTGTTCATGTTGATCAGTTTGACTCAAAGCTTCTGCTTCCTGTGCCTTTACAGCAAAAGCATGCAGCTGGAGGGCTTTTACTGTGAAAGGACACAGGATGCTCTCAGTGTCAGTGTTAACTGTGTTAAGTGTCAGTGCGTTACCTCGTCTTTCTTCCATGCAGGCTTATGTAGAGGAGCTCTGGAGGATCGACCCCCCGGGCCTTTAGGTTCCCGACGACTGCCAAAACCCTTTGTACTGACACAGAACACACAGGCAGCCAATCAGCATGCAGCTCTCTACCTACATAATCATTTCAAGTCACAACCAAAGACAGATCCCTCCCCAGTTCCGGCCAATCATTAAGCTCCGATCAGCTCATTGATTGCACATTTTGTTACAATGTGAGCTGCTGCCCCCCCTGCTGGTGGGAGCCAAGGAGGGCCAAAAACAAATCTACCAAAATAAGAGCCCAGCTGGATATTGGTGTGATGTCAGCTTTAAGAGCCCAGTCCACACAGGAAGTGTTTTAAACACAAACAGGGTGGGTCTGACTTCAGTCCTGTGGGGTTTGCATGACTTTCAAACATACAAACGGTCATTAAATTCTGATGTTCGGTGCCTGGTAATACACTCCGAGCGATGGCAGGTGGAGGTCTGCACCTGGAAGCTGTTTGGAGAGCACATTAAACACCAGCAGAAGAAGAACACGTACAGTAAAGTGTGAGAAGCGTGTGACACGGCGAGAGTACAGATGCAGCTATTTCAAATTGCCTCTCCGTTTGTTAACATTTCATGCTGAAGTATTTCCACTGTCTGCTGCAGTTCAGCCAGTGGGGCTGAGATCTTGTCAAAAATCATTTATCAGCACAGCAAAGACCCAAACATGCTGGCATTGCAGTAAAAGCATGCCTGGACAGAAAAACACACCATGGAACATGATCAGTCATGGATTGGCCTCCCCAGACTTCAACATTACTGAAGCAGTGAGGGCTCATCCTGACAGTGAACGCAACAAAAGGCAGAAACATCCAAAGAAGAGCTTTGAATGACCTTCAAGAAGCCAGGAGAACTGTTCCTGAAGACTACTTCAGAAATGACAGAAAGCTGCCTCATAGAGTTAAGCCTGCCCTGAAAAATAAAGGCA
>VUQK01039556.1:0-18932 GCA_015106715.1 Bujurquina vittata
CTCCTGCTCCTCTCGGTCCTCTCCCACGACTTCCACCTCAGGCTGCAGGTCTTTGTGTTTTTGGGTTAAAATGAAAAGAACATCTGGTCAATGAATGACTCGTGTTTGGAAAAGAGGCTTTTAAGCATGTCATGGTCTTATTCATGAGTGAGAGGATTGACCGCATACAAGTTCTGGCCAAAGACCAGATCTTCAAGAATAAAAATCTGAGATACAAGCAGCGGAAAATTTGATTTTCTATAATAATTCAGAAACAGAGACTCGCCTTCCGGAGATAAAAAAGGTAAATGCTAAATGGAGTGGTAATTAACTTCAACATAAACACTGGAAGAGCCAGGGGTCGAACCACCAACCATCCAATCAGTACACAGCCTGATCTGCCTGTGAGTGGGCTTTTTTGACCTTTGAAAGAGAAACCAGTGTGGGACTTTGCCCCACTCCATCAAGTGCCCTATTGAGGCCACTTGAAGAAAGGTGTGAGTGGGTGTTGAGGCGCCTGGGGAGGGAGCTCAGGACTGCATCGTGAATGAGGTCTAATTGGTGTCATAATCCCCCTCCTCTGTTCACTGATGGTCGATCACAGTGGACACGGATGCTTCTTTTACTCCCCTTTCAAATATTTTGATGCTTGAAAAATTGGAGGTTAATATATGCATTTGGCAAGAGGCAGCTTTAAAAAAAAGTTTCTTGTACCATGAGCACATGCTGAGAATTAATAAATCAATCAATAATAAACTGTTAATTTTGTGAAATGTCCCTCTCTCTAAGTGATGCATCTGAAATGATGAGCGGGCTGTATGGGATGCAGTCGAACCGCGTCCACTCACCTCTTTTCACCAGAGAAACCTCAGGCTGCAGGAGCTCCAGCTGCCTCCTCTGCCGCCCGATCTCCCGCCTGAAGCCCGCAGCCTCCTCCTCGTAGTCGGCTACAGTCCTCTCCACCACCGCCAAGATCTCCCGGGCGGCGGTGCTCAGCTTCTCGGTGATGATTCCTCTCAGGATGTCGCTCTTGGACATGTTAGCGACGCTGTCGAGCGGCTCGGAGCCGCGGCCGCTCCTGTCGCTCTTCATCAGGTAAAACATGCTTGCGTCTTCTTGTTTATTTTCTCAGCACAAACAAAAAGAACAAAAACAAAACATCCACGGCACGAGGCGCTCTTCGGCGGATTTTGGTGCAGCCAGAAATTGTGCCCGGAAGGAAAACTAGACGTTTTTTCGAGTCCTCCCGCGGGAGTTCTGGTATCATGAGACTGATGGAGCTTTAAACTTTACATCGTTAGTCTGCTGCTCAGCATCATGACACTAAATGATTTTAATCAATTTAAAGCGTTTCTAGCATGTTACTTTTACTTACAAAATTACAGCTAAATATTATTTTACTAAAAAAATGATTAAAAGTTAATTTATTACAAATAAGAAACAAAAATGTTCTTAACGTAGGCATTTATATATTTTTAAGTTATGTATTTCAATTTCACAATATTCAGATAAATTCCACATCTGAAGGCATTTTAAAATATATTTTTGTGCAACAATCACATTAAATGGAAGTCAATTTTCAACATTTAAAAACCAGATACACTGTACAGTGCCCAATAATTTATACTTCAATACTTGTAATGTTGTATGTATAACAGCTGATTTAATCTGCTATTGATATTTTTAATATCTGTATTGTCTTTGTTCTATTTTTTTAGTTATTGCTTTATTTTTTTTTATACTTGGTTGACTACAAAAGCCCTGCGCACAAAATTCCAATGTGTCTAGACCTTGGTTAATGCACAAATGCCAAATAAAAACCTTGAATCCTTGTAAATTGCATTTTTACTATTCGTTGATATCATAATTCCTTTTTTTTAAAAAAAGTTTGACTCCTTATGAAATATTTTTCCAAATACTAACATGACTCTTTTGAAAAGTGCTGCACATCTATGGGATCACTGCAGCAAATTCAAACAGTCTGAGGCCACTGTCAAAATATAGATCCCAATAAAATGTTTAAAGTCAATAACTGTGTATGCACGGTGAAATAATGAAGTGGAAAAATAACAAATTTAATCCAAATTTTAACATAAGCCAACAAGACATTACACATTAAACAAAAATCAAGACAACATTCACAATGGCCGACCTCAAAGAGTACTGAAAAGACTGTGTGCCCCACAGCTGGCGGGAGAAGTGCAAGGGTGTTCATAGAGTCCGGAATTGATCAGACGCTCCCTGTAGGTAGGATATCTGCAATGAGGACGTGAAACACACGGCCCGGGGACCGGAACCGGCATGCCAAAGTGTCCGATCCGGCCCAACGGATGGCTTTGCAGTGAGTAAAAACTTCTAACAAATTTTCACGGCATGTTGTAGCAGAAAGCAGCTGCGAGTCAGTAAGCCAGAGGTCTCAATCATCAGTTGTCCTGCCCTCCTTACTAGCAGATAAACCTTTAAATAGCAGAAAAAAAATCTCGCCTTTTTTTAAATTATGGAACAAATTCTCTCAGTTTCCGGATTTTTCAGGCAGTTAATCAGTTTTATAAACAGAAAGTTTAGTAAATGTGAACATTTTCAAATTGTAAGCTTTTTTACACTAAAAGAAAGGCGGACCGGTTGGAGGTTTTTGTTCTCGCAGGCCATCAGGCAGTGGTTTTAAGAGTTGTGCCCACTAAAGACCAAACTGGGGGACTTCTCTGATCTACAGGGTGTGAATAATACAGAATCTCTGCAGAGTGACGAGTCATTTCAATAAAGCAGAAATTGTTAAAGCACCGAATACTTGTACTTTTTAAAAGTTTACGACTTAAAAAAAAAAAATCAGTTTGAAATGTTTTTTCCTTTCTTCTTTTGTTGCATTTTGCAGCCCTTGTTTGTTGTGGGTACAGCGATCCTTGTGATACAGGCCTCTGGATTAATTTTAAACAAGACTTCAGCCACACAGGTGTAGAAACCGGCTGGCAACCTCCTGGCAACCTGTGATTGCTAGGGGAGAATATGTATTTCCCGACGAGTTTGTGACCGGTCAGAGAAATTTCTAGGGCAGTGGTTCTCAAATCCAGGCCTCGTGCCCCCCCGTCTTGCAGGTTTTAGATGTGTCTCTGCTTCAACACACCTGAGTAAAATATTGAAGACATTAGCAGGGCTCAGGAGAACCTGAGTGCATACTGAGGAGTTAACTCAGCCATTTGATTCAGGTGTGTTAGATCAGGGACACATCTAAAACCTGCAGGACAGGGGGGCACGAGGCCTGGATTTGAGAACCAGTGCTCTAGGGTGAAATGCACCGCAGTCACCAAGTGCCTACTCAAAAATCTCTTTACGATTGCAGTTGACCTCAGCTTGCATGGAAGATGCCAACTGGTCTGCAAAAACCGTTAAAAGCACGACATGAGCCAGAAATGGAGACTGTTCGCCTTCCCGTTTTACTTTCCTTTTTGCCATTTCACTACACCTCAGCAAGTAGTTTGTGACCTTTTGCAGACCAATCGATGTCTTACATGCAAACTATGGGCAACTGTGGCAATATGCTAGTGACTAAAGAAATCGCAAAGAGGTTTGCAGTTTCCAAACCATTTGACACAACAGCCAGGAACCGGTCACGCGACACATATTTTTGGGCTACTGACCATTTACTGCCAGAGGGGTGCAGACTAATCTGTAGGCCTGTGTCAATGAAGCCTAAAATAAAAAATAAAAAAAAAAGATTACGGTAAAAACATCAAATATAAAAATCGCCAGTTAAAAAATAACCTTCATACAACTGTCTTCAGTTTGATCGAAGCTTATCAAACATCTGCTGTAAACATAAAAATGTTTTGTTCTCGTAACTGTGTACGTAAACAGCAAGGAACCCATTCGCCAGAATTCATCTGAAACACTGAGGATAAATAAAGGCTCAGACCTCACACAGGTAACAACAAACCTGAAACCACATTTCTCATATTAAACTTCCTGCAGAAAGACTTTTGATGGTATCTGGTGATCATCTGTGTTTCTCTTATTGTCAACAACTCTCCCAAATATAATCTTAATGTCTATTTTGACTGATACCGAGCAAAATAAACCTTTATACATATATCTTTTATTTGCTTTATCTTCAGGAAAGAATGAGCTTCAACAGAACAGAGAAGTCAGAAAGTATTCAAACCAGAGGTGCTGCGATTTACCGGTTTGATTTAAAAAATTAAACATCAATATAGTACCATAAATAACTGTGCAATGCTGCTTTTTGTAAAATATCTGTCCCTACACTTGTAATCTGAGTGTAATTAATTTGTAAAAACACATAAAACAACAGATATTGTGATATAATTATGAATTCTGCAGCCCACATATAGTAAAAACAGGACAGCCACAGTTACAACTAAGAGTTTTGATCAGGGGAGTTGCTGACATTAAGAAAAAGTAATCTTCAGGGCACAAAAGGTACTATTTTTTAAAAACATATTTAACCAAAAAAAAGTGCAAATAGAGAAACATATTTAACATTTTGTGTAGATTAGCATCAATCCTTCAGTTCCCGCCAAAAGTCCCAGAAATACGACTTTCCCCGGACCATCACACTTTGTTTGGAATACTGTGTTAAATCTGCGCCGTGGCCTCGTGTTCATCTTCTGAGAAACGTAGCTGCGTGTCACAGTGATGCAGCCCTCAATGTCTGTAAAGGGATCTGGTGGAGTACTGATTAGCACAACCATGCGGTACTGTGCCCTTTTCTCATTTTCACAGCTCTGGCAGTTCACGTGTGGACTCAGTCCGCCTTGAAGTCTTCTGTGTTTCAAAGTAAGCGCTGTTCAGGATTTCTCAGCTCCAAGTCCATCACGATCACCTCGGTTTCACAAATGTAAACAACAAAGCGGGTTCAGCACAGTACTGTTAATTAAGCTTCAATGTCCGGGATCTTTCCAAGAGTAAAGGTTCCAGCTCACTTTATATCCCAAAACAGGATTGCCAGTAGCCATTCCAGGCTATGGTTGTCTTGGTAAGCTTCTATTTTAATTGCCACTCTCTCATATGTCAATCACGAGTATCCTTTGTTTGTGTCAAAGTTGGAAAAAACTTTACTCAGGTCTGCACAACCATTATTTTGCCTCTGATGGCAACTCTTTGCCACATACTAATATAAATGCCCCTTAACATATTAAATCTTTATAGATAACAGAACAGTGCTGAAGGAACTTAGAAAGTTCCCGGACATTACATCTTGAAAGTTCATTTTAGGACCCAAGGATAACGGCTTCAAGAACGATACCAATACAGATATTTAGTGACTTAAAAGTCAGATATTCTGATATATCAGACTTTTTTATAAACAGAAAAAAAAAATGGCTAAATATTTCTTTTGTTGTTTGTAAACTGAATAAGCTTTGGATTTCAGAGTTTTGGTCTGAATAAATCAAGGCATTCGCAGGCCTCAGCTGATCCTGAGAAGGCGCCTTTCTGACATTTTAAAGAACACTGAACATAATCCAGATGAACACAGTGGCCCACAGTCCAAAAAAATTAAAGAAAACATGGCAGAAACGGGTGGTGCCCTCTTGCATTGGTGACGTTATCTGGAACCACTGTCATCCCGTGAACTTCAGCTGCCGCCATCTGGACCATCTTAAACGCTCACCTTCTAACTAGCTAAAAACCTATAAGCTAATGTTCCCTTAGAGATTGGTTGAGTTCTGAGATTGGCATCAAGGGTTATGCATGTCTTTTCCCCTCCGGCTCACTACTGTGCACGCCCACCATATTTTAGCTTAATTTATGGGGAGCGGCCATGACATCCATCTTATCATAACTGTCTTCAATTTCAACCCTAGAAGGCTGCTCTGTTTGCTGGTGCTTTTTCTTCCTCTGGTGGATCCTCAGATGTCTTTTCACACAGTGGCCCTGGCTAAAACCCTTCCCACAGACTGTGCACTTGTAAGGCTTCTCCCCAGTGTGGACTCTCATGTGGATCGCCACATTTGATTTGTGAAAGAACTTCTTGTTGCATTTATCGCAACCGAACAACCTCTCCCTGCTGTGGTTCTTTGCGTGGATCTCGCCGTCTGCGGCCACCGTGCTACCTGAGTGCAGAGCCACGTGTTGGGATAAAGTTTCCAAATGGCGGAAGCGCTTCCCGCACACGTTGCAGTTGTGTGGCTTCCCACCTGCGTGGTGGGTCGGCCGGTGACGTTTGAGCTTCAACTTTGAGAATTTTTTTTTATGCGGTTTATCCATTCCGTGGACCCTGAACTCGTGGTTCCTCAGGACCCAATTCTCAGGGAACGCTTTGTGGCAGGTTTTACATTCATACGGCGTGTTCCCTTTGTGTCGAGCAAGGTGACCCTTGTAGCCGGTGACGGTGAGGAACGACTTCCCGCAAAAGTTGCAGCTGTATGTTTTCTGGTGAGTCTGAAGATGACTCCTGAGCTGCTCTGCAGACTCTAACTGCACTCCACACACTCCGCAGAGCCTCTCTCGCTCGTCCACGTGACTCCAGGCATGCTTGATCAACATATTTGCAGATCCACGCAAAACTTGGCAGACTTTACAGGTCAGTAGAGCGCTACTCTTATTAATCAACATTTTCTGCTTCGCTTTCTTCATTCTGACAACTGAATGTTTGACTCGTCGCCTCCCTTTCGTCTCCTCGGGTTCACCGTTCATCTGATGATCATTGTTTATGTTTGTTTTCCCATTGACAAGCCCGTCAGTCAACTCATTGTGTTCATAAAGTATTAAGGACTGCAGACTCGAGAGACCACTGTACTCCAAACCATCTTCTAATTCCACATCTTCATGATGTGACATTGAGCTTTTGGACAAAATGTTTCCAGTGTTTCCTCCTGGTTGATGAGGGAGGCTGTGGCAACAGAAATATGAGGTTTAGGGTTACTATTCATAATAAACAGTTTACAGGTGATCTGCTGACTTTTTATGACTAAGTTTCATCTCACAGCATAAACTGGATAAAGAGCTATCTTTCCAACTGGATACTTTAGCAAGCCTCAAATGTTTTCAACAATCCGATCTAACAGGTGACGTTTACCTCGTTTGCAGCCTGGTTTGTTCAGTAAATGATGGGGGCTCTTTAGTGGCATCATAGTTTCTCTGCAGAGAGTCAAGCTTTTCTGTACTGGCCTGGACTTCCTCCGGTGACTGGATGAGGGGTGAATTAGAAAACATTCGTTTTTGGTATGTGAGCTCAAATGTACCCAACAAAACAATAGATAAGACCTCAGAGTGTATTCCATTAGTTGTCATCAGTCCCGGTCCAAATTTTCAACTGGAATGCCGTGGAAAAGTCAGAGTAGCTGACTGTCTCGGTTGTTCGTAGCTTGCACGGAAGGAGCCAACTTGTCTGCAAACACTGAGCAAATATTTGCCAAGCCGTAGTTAAATTGTGAAAAGTCTGGTGCAAACTGTAAACAGAGAACATTTGGATGCAAAGTAAAAGTTGCACCTTTTGCCGGCTGCAGCACTGAGACAACTTTTATTGTGAAGTCACTTATGGTTTGCATCTCGCTTTTTCTACTTTTACTACAGCTCAATGAATACCTGGCAAGTATTTGCAGACAAGTCGCCTCCTTCCATGGAAACTAAAGACAACTGCCCCAGTCTGCAAATGACCAAAACATCCAAAAGAACATTTTTGATGCAGCACCCCCTTTGTGAAATGGGATTAAATGTTTGTAAGACCTCACTGGAATTCTGTTCATAGTTTCCGCTTCTAACATCTCAAATACAAGAGCATTCATTCAGAATAAAGGAAGCACACCTGAAACAGACAGTTGTGTGAAAACAGTTACTTCAGTGTTCTTTTAGAGTTTTTAGGATCTGATTTTGGTCAATGATTGTATTTAAATAATGTCTTTCACTTGCATTTTGATGGGCAGCACAAATATGTACACAGTCAGATGCAGTACCTTCAGTCGAACGAAGAGGACAATGCTCCCAGTCACCTTCAAGGCTCTGTACAGCTCCTCTGGAGTCAGTGACTCTACTTTCAGAGGCTGTAATCTCCTGTTTCTGTCAACTGTGAGGACGTCAAAAGGTTCATTGGCCGCTAGCTCAGGGAAAGTGGACCTCAGCAGGTCCACAAAGTCGGCCTCTTGCAGGCCGCGAGGACACTTCAGGTCATGCAGAGGGTACTTCTGATACACTGAGAGAAAACAGAGATGCTCACACAGTCAGGCAGGTAGTTATCCATGAGCTACATGCTGAGAGACCTGACTGTAGTGACAAACATCGTGAGCACACCTTATGAGCTACTGCTGGATTAGCCTGAGATGCAGTTATTTTTAAAAAAATTTAAATTAAAAACATTATTAACAACTGTCATAAAGGGCACTTTTCAACTTTCTGATGGTTATCAGCAGTGAATAGTTGAAGCTTTGCCTAATTATCCAAATCTTGAAATTGAAAAGTGAATCCAAATAGTCTAATGTTCAGGTACCGTTGAACATTTGTTAGAAATATGATCACAAAGTAGCTTTAAATTTACCTTTGGGTGAAAGCACATCGACATCAGAGTCCTGCACGAAACGGATCCTGAGATCTACATGGCTGCTTGACTGACTGATCCGAGGTCTGCCAGGCTTCTTCTTGTCAGACTGAACCCTAGGACACAATAACATTAAAGATGGAGAGCAAAGTTACTCACAGAACCAAGGCAGGCTGGAGAGATTATATGGGGAGAGGGAGGGGGGTTGGTGTTTCTCTGCTTAGAATGCTGCCCTTGCAACCAGGCGTCCAGCGAGTCCTGGGTCTACTCAGGGGCTTCTCACAGTAGCACATGCCAGGAACATCTCACCTAGGAGGTGGCCAGGAGGTGAGGTCTTCTTATACTGAAAGTTTTATTATGTTTGGGTGATTAGTAAAATTTTTCATGGATTGGGCATGTTTTTAAAGCACCTTTGATTAATCTTGGTAGCTACCAACCACTCCACACTAGAAGCAACCCACAAAAAACTTTTTAATTTTCAGGTTACCCAGGGCTGTGTACTGGGATCTGCAGGAACAGTGGGAACTGATTGGCCAGTAGGCAGGGGTCCAGGTCAGGCAGTTTACACTGTATTTACTTGCTTTGAAATAAACAAGGTATCAAAAACGAGACTCTGTACATCAGTGCTAAGAGGTTTGTAAAACTGCTGTCACTAAATGATACGAGAACAGTTACTTGATTTCATGAAGAGGTTTTCATGCACAATTTCCCTAACAATGTTGTGCAGCTCTTATTGGGACACATTAAAGCAACCATCCATGACAAACTGGAGACATAATCTCTCAAGTGTATTTGTGTTTACTGTATTTGGGTAAACCAGTTGGATTTGTCCAGGAACCTCCACATGAAGGTATCAACTCAACTTTCAAAGCTAAGTTGTAGCAACTTCCATTGGCAATCTCATTATTTGAGCCATCCATCCTATTCTGCTTATCCGGGGCTGGGTTGTGGGGGCAGGAGCCTAAGCAGAGAAGCCCAGGCTTTCCTCTCCCCAGCCACCTCCACTAGCTCATCAGGAGGGACCCCAAGGCATTCCCAGACCAGCTGAGAGATATAATCTGTCCTGCATGTCCTGGGTCTACCCCGGGGGCTCCTCCTGGTGGAGCATGCCCGAAACACTAGGAAGCATCTTAATCAGATGCCCAAGCCACCTCAACTGGCTCCTTTGGATGTGGAGAAGCAGCGGCTCTACTCTGGCCCTTCTTGGAGCTACAAATCAAAAAACACGACCACAAGCGAGGGTTGGAAAGTGGAGCTGCCACACAGGAAAAGGTTCAAACTTCATCATTTGTATGTTACCCCAAATTGACACCATCAGGATTTGATTCCCATGTGATGGCTAATGCTGTTCGACAGTTTGATCGACATACCTGGCACGCATCACTGTTTGTTCAGGTAAAGATGACGACTCTCTAGTGGCACCAACTTTTCTCTGCAGGAGGTGAAACTTCCTTGCACCAGCCTCGACTTTCTCTGGTGCCTGAAAGAATTTTGTACTAAAGATCAGAAAATGTCTTTGATTCAGCAGAGGACACTCTTCAGTACATGATAAAGTTATTCAAAAACACAACTGTAAACACAAGTTGGATTTTTTTTTTCTTTCAAAATGCTAGTTTCAGTCATCTCTCTCTTTTATGAATAAAAAAGGCATCCCTTTTAAACCAGAGAGCAACATACATGTGCTTGCGGTACATATAAATTCATGTTAAGGTTTCCAGATAATGTCGTCTGCAGGGATTTTGAAAGCTGAAAGCTGTACCTTCAGTCGAATAAAGAGGATACTGTTCCTTGTGGCCTTGCAGGCCCTGTAGATGTGCTCTGGAGTCAGCGAGTCTACATCCAGAGGATGCAGTTTCTTGCTTCTGTCAACTGTGAGGATGTCAAAAGGGACATTAGCAGCCAGCTGAGGGAAGGTGGACCTCAGCAGTTTCAGAAAGTCTGCCTCCTGCAGTCCACGACGGCACTGCAGTTCGTGAAGCTGGTGGTTCTGAAAGACTGAGAGAAGAAGCACCCACCCAGTTAGAACAAGTTCAGTTATCCATGACATGTACAAAAACAACAAAAACAGTAAAGTTGGTGAGATTAAGCAAAAGCTGGGACCGTGTTTGACTGTTTTATCGAATCCAAAACTGTCTTCAAAAGGTGCTGCGATTTTATTGCAATAAGTCAATTTAAGTACAGTGGGGCAAAAAAGTATTTAGTCAGCCAATGATAGTGCAAGTTCTCCAACATAGAAAGATCAGAGAGATCCGTAATTCCCATCATAGGTACATTTCAACTGTGAGAGGCAAATGAGAAAAAAAAAATCACATTGTATGATTTTGAATGAATTTATTTGTAAATCATAGTGGAAAATAAGTATTTGGTCAATAACAAAAGTCCAACTCAATACTTTGTAACACAACCCTTGTTGGCAATGACAGAGGTCAAGTGGTTCCTGTAAGTCTTCACCAGGTTTGCACAGACTGTAGCTGCTATTTTGGCTGATTTGTCCATACAGATCTCCTCTAGAGCAGTGATGTTTTGGGGCTGTCGCTGGGCAACACAGACTTTCAACTCTCTCCACAAACTTTCTATGGGGTTGAGGTCTGGAGACCGGCTAGGCCACTCTAGGACCTTGAAATTCTTCTTGCGGAGCCGCTCCTTTGTTGCCTGAGGGGTGTGTTTGGGATCATTGTCATGCTGGAAGATCCAGCTATGTCCCATCTTCAATGCTCACACTGATGGAAGGAGGTTTTGGCTTAAAATCTAACGATACATTCAGAGGCTGTATCCTCTAAATGAGCCTGTGTTACAGTTTTAAAGGACGCAGATGCTAAAATATCAAAATAAAACCTAAATAAATAAATAAAAATCAAAAGAACCAGCAGAGGACAGCAGCTCAGCACTCTGAGCTATCACTGTGTTAATGTGTGGATGGCTGCAGCTTTTTTCTGGCGATATGAACGCACCATTAACAGCTGTGTATTTACCTTGGGGTGCGACCATATCCATCTGAGAATCCTCCAGGATGCGGATCCTCAGAGCTACGTGGGTTTCTGATCGACTGAGCTGAGGCTTGCCGGGCTTCTTCCTGTCAGACTGAACTCTGGGACACAAAAACATTAATGATGGAGCTCAGATGGTGAAACGGGAGCTTAAATTCTTGACAGCTGAGGCATGTTAATGTTAGCTCACCTGGTGTTCAGCCTGGCTGGATTTGGGGTGGACGGATCTTCTCCCTGCTCCCCCAGAAGGTAAAAAAGAACAACAAAACAAAAGAAAACTTTGTTAGTTAAATGTTTCCACTAAAAAGTCTTTAGTAGAATGACTGACAGACCCACTACTGGTCTCTTGGTGTTGAGGTCACACAGTACCTTCAGTCGGATGAAGATGGTAGTGTTTCTTGTTAAAGTGACGGCCCTGTGGATCTCCGCTGGAGTCAGCGTGTGTACTCTCAGCAGCTGCAGTACCCGGTTTCTATCAGCTATGAGGACGTCAAAGGGTTTACCGGCAGCCAGCTCAGGGATGGTTGACCTCAGCAGGTCCATGAAGTCGGCCTCCTGTAGCTCGAGAGGACACCGCAGCTCTTGAAGCTGGTTCTTCAGAAACACTGGAACACACAAAACAATGCAAGAGCAAGAGTCACACTAAGAGTTACAGACGTGTAGCTCATACTGGTCACCAGCCCCTTCACAGTCACAGTGACGACAATTATCGAAGCCCACAGTTACATTTCCTTTACATTCATCCTTTGAAAATGGCTCGATTTGGGTTCGTCGTTTTCAAAAATATAACTTCATTAATTCCTTCACACAAACACTGGAGATTTGAACACACAGCTAAGAGCTTTAAATTTACCTTGGGGTGTGAGCACCTCCATCTGAGGGTCCTTCAAAATCCGGATCCTGAGATCTACATGGGTGTTCGGCCGGCTGATCCGAGACTTGCCAGTTATCCTCCTACCAGACTGAACTCTGGGACACGCATTAGAAATAAGAATCAAAGATGGAAACATGACTGGGTTACAAGTCAGACAGGTTCCATTTTACTGCATAGCTACTGGGTCTGTCATGCAGATCTACAGCGCTGCTCAGCACATGTTCACAAACCAGCTGACAGAAGAGAAAAATCAAGCAGATTTAGCTTGTGAATTCAAACTTCCTAAATGACAATAAAAATCGCTTAAAAAAAATGAGAATAACTGAATTAGTAACTGAATTGAAATGATCACCAGTACTGATTAGACCTCGACTCTGACTCCTGAAAGTCTTTCAGATTAGATAGGCAACAGGGTGCACCCCACTACCCGTGGATGGTGATGTACAGCATGCAGGTGTTGTGAAGTGTACAACATCTAAACCCTAGTGTCAGGCTGGCTTTCAACCCACCAAAAAATAAGGAAAAAAAAGAAAAAAAAGAGGAAAAAACTTTTTTGAAGTAAACAGCCGATATTATATGTCGACCAAATTATAGGTGGGGTTTAACTCACCTGGGTTTGTGTCTGGTTGGATTTGGGGTGGACGGAAGATGTTCAGCAACAGCATCTTCTGTATGCAGAAACTGTTTTCCTGAGGCATGAAACTCCCCCGGTGGCTAAAGAAAAAAAAAAAATGTTAAATGCAAAACGTCTGACAACATCTTTACTAAACACGCAAGCTCCACAGGAGAAGCCTTATGTGTTTTATTTTCTAACAAATGATACGCCTCACTGGTCACGATTTTTTAACATATTTGAATCCTCAAAACTTCATCTGCTGATGTTTGTTAGAAAGAAAAGAAAACCTTAGAGCTCAAAATCATCTAAAAAGTCTTTGTAAATCAGAGACAGCAGCACCTTCAGTCGGATGTAGAGCGTAGAAGTCCTAGTGGCCCTCTCGACCTCCTCTGTTGTCAGTGACTGTACTTTCAGAGGCCTGAGTTTCCTGCTTTTGTCAGTCACAAAGAGTCCAAAGGGTTCATTGGCAGCCAGCTGAGGGAAGGTGGACCTCAGCAGGTACAGGAAGTCGGCCTCCTGTAGACCCCGAGGACACTGCAGCTCATGAAGCGGGCACATCTGATAGACTGAAGAGCAAAGGAAATATTTGAACTTTTAATGTTACTTCAAAGTCCCAGAAACTATAAAGAGACAAGTTTGTAAAAAAGAGGAGAAATGACTCCTTAGAGACAACAAACATGTAAATGCAAATGATCAGCATGGGTACTTGAGGGGCGTACCTCTGGCTGACAGCACATCTGTCTGCAGGTGATCCAGGATGCGGGTTCTGATCATTACATGCGTCTGTGGTTTCCTGATCCCAGGTCTGGCAATCTTCCTCCTGTAAGAATAAAGGAAGTAAAATATATACATACATATGTACTGATTTGTTTTTGTTGTTTATACTTGCTGGTTATTTACAGCAGCTTTAGAATATTTTGTACCTAATGGGCCTGCTGGTTTGCTCAGTGGTAGATGAAGAATCATCATCTTCATCCTCATCATCATCCTCATCATCATAATCATCATCATCATCGGCAGCCGCATTATTTCTGTGTAATAGATGAAGCTCTTCTTCATCTTCTGAACTCTTCTGTTTCTGAAATAAAGAAGTTTTGAGCGCTTCTTTAGAGAAATGGCACAAAAAGAAGCCGAATTACAGGACTTCAAAAGATAATTATGAATCTGATTACGTTTTATTTACACAGGGCCAAATCGCAACAACAGACGTCTCAAGATCTCCAGCACTACTGTCTGAAATGCAGCCACAAACCATGTCAGAGGATTTTAGAATTAGAATTTAAATCTTTATTGTCATTGTACACACAAGTTGCACAACAACTTGCAGGTGCCTCAGACAATAAATAAATAAAAGTATGAGTGATAAGAGAATTAATAAAATACATAATAGAAAAAATTTAAATTTTAAGAATCGAGCCCCAGTACACCCACACACACTCAGCACTACCACCCCACATCACTACCCATTGGACCACACAGAGTTCAGTTCACTGATGGCTCTGGCATAAAAGCTGTTTCTCAGTCTGTCTGTCCTGAGCCTCCACTGTGTTTCACAGGTGGCTGTAGACACTCACAGTTGTACCTCTCTCCTGACCTCGTCTTTACAGTTTAATTTAGATTTGTCCCTCTCAGACCTCCTGCCACTGATTTTCAGCCCAGTTTGTGTGCAATGTGGCACACCTCAGCCTTTTCTCCAGTTCCTTTCCTTAAAGAACGCCCTTCTGGTGAGACCACTCCCAATGAGGCTTCAGTGAACAGCAAATGGATCAACTGAAGGTCCAGATGTATCTCTCAAGTCTTGGGTCAGGTCTTTCCTGGATTTATTCCTGTTTCTTCAGGTCACAACTTTCACATACTGTTCATCTGCTGTAGACAGTTTTTAGGGCTGACACTTCTTTTAGTCTCCACTTGTTCAGTTTCCTCTGATTGTTTGAAGGACACACTGCTGAGTTATCTCAGTTGTCTGTTATGTGTAGACACAACACTGGTTCATCCTTTGAGTTAGTGCCCGTTTAATGCTTGAATGATTCCTGGGTCAGTGTTAAGGTGCTTAACAAACAAAAGATATTCTTCTGAAAACTGTCAGGTACGAGTGCTGGACTGAAAATGAGTGAAAAAGCAGCCGATGCCCAAAAATAAACACAGAAACCCTGGAGAACTATTCATCAAGGCCACTTTAAAAATGACAAGAAAGCCCGGCTGCTTGGAAACAAAATACAAAGAAATGTGGAGTGCCCCTAGACTTTTGCACAGTACTGTCCCGTGATGTACAGCATACACCTGTGAAATGTCAGGAAGTGATAGCAGATACTGCCTAAACCTACTTCACACATAATAACTGCTGATATGTTTATGAGGACATTTCTGTAGCTTAGCTGATAATTTTTAGTTTAATCTCCAAAGCAGCAGATGATTTCCTCACATGAATGAACTGCCCCCAAAGCAACCAGCAAAGTATGGAATATATCACAATGTCAGAGGTGCTAAAGTCTGCAGTAATACAGAAACACTGTAACACTGTACCTTCAGGCGGATGTAGAGGGCAGAATTCCCGGTGGCCCTGATGGTCTTTTCAATCTCCTCTGGAGTCCACGAGTCTATTTGAAGAGGCTGCAGCTTCCTGGTATTATCAGTTATAAAAACGTCAAAGGGTTCATTGGCAGCCAGCTGGGGGAAGGTGGACCTCAGCAGGTCCAGGAACTCGGGCTCCTGAAGGCCACGACGACACTGCAGCTCATGAAGCGGGTACTTCTGAAACACTGCAACACACAGACGTATCCAACAGTTTCATGAACAACAAAAGAAAATTTGTATCCGAGCAATATAAGCTTTTTTAAAAAAAAATTAAGGCACACACAAAATTGTTTGTACATTCCTGCATTTATATGTATTTTCCAGTTTAGAAAGTCCCATAAACTTTTGATAAGCTCCTAACATGAGGTTCGCAATACAAGAAAGTACATTTTTATCAAGTCTTATTTTTAAGGTTTCTTCTGCAGCAGTCAAACAATGTCCATCGAGAAGAAAACTCCATAAACTCACTTGAAAATCCCGAGATTAAAAACATCCTGAGTGTGCATGAAATCCAAACTGCTGCACATGACAGTATTTATTGCAAAAACAGACAACTTTCCCTTTACCTTTCCATCCCACTCACCCCTCTTTGAAAGCACATCAATCCTCGAGTCTTCCAGGATGCGGATCCTGAGGGCTACAAGCTTCTGCGTTTCACTGATCCAAGGTCTGTCTGCTCTCCGCCTGTCAGTCTGAACCGTGAAAGGCACGAGCCTAAAAAGAAAAGGAAAAATCAACAGATGGGTTACAAATATTACGACACCTAAAAGAGAGGTCACTTTTGGCCATACAGCGTGTTTGTGTCTTGTAACCTTGGTGCTGTTTCATAATATTGCTGTGCCTCCTCCTCCTCCTCCTCCTCCTCCTCTTCATGTTCATCTTCCTCCATCTGTTCCTCGGTGTAGCTGGGGAATCCCAGGCTTTGGCTGTCCTCCACCCCTAGAAACATTAAACTCTAATCCACTGTTTTTTTTTAACATTTGACATCATCAATCGTATCTACATGCTGCCACGTTTAAAGTTAACTAGATGTGTCACAGAAAGAAAACAAAATGCTGATATGACGTGTTTCTGCTTTAAATGCAGTTTCATTAACATGCAGTGCACCACAAGGATCATCTCAGGTGCCTCTGTTACTTCTTTTCTTGTCTTTTTTTTTTTTTAACTCATTGCTAAATTATACATCATTTTTTTTCCACAATCCAGGGCCACAGGTGACCTAGAGCCTATCCCATCTGCCACAGGGCAATAAGCAGGGTACACCCTGGACAGGTCACCAGTCAGTCACAGGGGGCTAACACAGAGAGACAAACTACTATTCACACCTATGGGCAATACAGGATCAACAATTAACCTAACCCCACTAACTGCATGTCTTTGAACTGTGGGAGGAAACTAGAGCACCTGGAGAGAACCCACGCAGACACAGGATAATTCCAAACATCCACAGATGGTGGATTCATACCCAGGACCTTCTTGCTGTGAGGCAACAGTGCTAACCACCACGCCACTGTGCTACACCCCATTGGTAAAGGATCTTTTTCCAAATTTGTTTGCTGATAAAACCGACAACTAAGATTTTTATCATTCCTTAGTCTGCCAATAATTTTTGTGACATTTACATTTAAGTAATATCCCCACGTGTCTGATTTTGTGAGCAACAGCAGCCCAATTCTCCAAAATATTAAATATACAAGGGTCCAAGAAACACAACTTTAAGAGATTTGAATTTGCAACTAATTATCAAAACAGTTTGCTGCTCGTTATGCAGGTATGTAAACATGTAATTAGGTCCACAATCTGTCAATTATGGCAAAAAAAAAAATTAGCAGTCAAATATTGATTTTTCCACAAAAAAACTCAGCAAAAATGGCACTGCATCCGACACAGTCAAATAAAATTTACCAGAGACAACAGGGGCCCCAGAGTGGATCACTGTGGTACACCACATGCTATTAGAGCTGCATTTAAAGAAAAAAAGAACAGTTAAAAGCAACACCAAGAAAATAATATATCTAATGTTTCTCCTCCTTTGTGTTTGGATCCATCACAAACATAAAACTCCAGACTTTGTTCACATGAATCAAAGAGATTAAAGCTCATACTCGGCTCATATTTGTGCTGCTCCTGATCGTCTGGTAGCTGACCGCCTCCGGCCTCACAGAGAGAAAACAGCTGCTGGTCATCTGCATCACAGAAGCATGTTTAGTGTTATTAATGAATAAAATAATAAAAAAAAAACCAAACAATTACTTCAGAATTCTTCTATCGATGGGTTAAATAAAAAATGAAGTTAAAAGTGGACGATACAACTGGTTAACAAACAACCTGTTCCATTCTATTGGCAGTCACCGCAGAAGGTAAGTTTAAAAATAAAGACTCTTTAGGTTTGGTTTCACCTGTGTTTAGGGCTGCAACTAACGACTATTTCAGTAATCGATTAATCTATCGATTATTCTGACGATTAATTGATTAAGCGGATTTTTAAAAAGGCACATTCTGGAGATTTTTCATTGAATCACTTAATCCTTTTTTTTTTAAATAAAATATTAGAAATATATTAAAAGATTCAAATAAACAAAGAATTCAATTAATTTTTTAAATAAGAAAATAAACATTTTATTACCTAAAATGAAATAACATAATTTCTTCAGTGAATTTAAACCAGGTGTAGCTAAAGCTATTCCACTTGAGGAGTTTTGGGTAAAACAGATTTATAGACAAAAATTATTTTTATCTTAAAAGCAACATGTATATACATTTTGTAAAATTTTGGCTTAATTACTGCTGTGAATATGTTGTTTTTTTCAGCAAATTGACTTTTTTTTTAGTCTGCACTCCAGTTAACGATTAATTAATTACTAAATTAGTTGTTGATTATTTCAATAGTCGATTCATCACGATTAATGCGATTACTCGTTTCAGCCCTACTGTGTTACACCTAAATAAACTACAGACACTAGAATCCACACATTCACACAGCTGCCATACTTTTCAGAGTGATGTTAGTCTGTGAACACCAATGATTACACTTAGTTTTCAGGTGAAACCAAAATGAAAACCTGTATCTTACATATCTAAGTGTGACACTAGTGTAGTGGTTTCCATTGTTGCCTAAAAAGTAAAAGATTTCTGGTTTGATATCAGGAAAAGACACAAATCCGTTTGGGGTCAAAACATGTGGTGCCTCATGATATGGATATGGATATGCGTGGGGTTGGGTATGGGTGTCCTTTGTTGTAACTATGTGGAGGAAATTATGTGTGGGTGTGGCTGGGTGGGACAGCCTGTGATAAGGATTGAAGTCTTCCTGTCATAAATACCACAAGCCTGTCCCTATTAAAGTAAAATTAAAACAGCAGGATTATATACAAAACAACTCATACAAATAGAAGATATGATAACTCATAGGAA